>APFE030874632.1:50365-137842 GCA_000404065.3 Pinus taeda
AAACACACAAAACAAGACCACTCTCTACTTCACGAAAAAATTCCTTTCTCTTTCAAGACGTCAAATGTTACTCTAAAGCAAATGTCGCAAAGGAGATCGTTGATATTTTCCTATTTAAAAAGCATGTAAAACTAATCTAATCAAAGCAATTTCAAGATCTATGCAAATTTATGAAAAATCACTCAAAAGCGAAACAAAGGAAATGTATCTAACCTTATTCTTAACAATTTAATCTAAGAAGCAAAAGCTTACTAGGATGATTCTTGGGATGTTTTACTTGGCAATGATTAATCCAAGGACTAATTTATGCAGAATCACAAACTAATCAAAACAAAAACTTAATCTCTTTTTGTTCTTTTGTAAAATGAAATTCACAACTTTAAATGAACAAGCTTATTTAAATTTTGCAAAGAGACAACACAAAGGTAGGTTGCTCACGAGGGTAGATTTCGCGACTGGCCCGACTCCTAAGAAGACTGACAAAACCAGAGATATCTAAGGCTTTGCGACTTCTAAACCCAAAGTCACTACAGGACCAATATAAAAACCAAACCCTAAGGCTAAAATCTCAAGGAATTTCACTAAAACTTTCGACACTAATGGAAAAAGTATAGGTGAAGATTTTTGACAGTCAACCAGTGGATCTGGGCAGAAAAAACTAAGAAAAACAAAATTCAAAAGGGAGAAACTGATAAAAAGGGAAATTTTCTTAATTTTACCAGGGTACGCAGGCAACCTGTTTAACCAGGTGCGTGCACGCTCTGTGTACACAGATACAGTGCGTACAAGTACGCACTGTGTCTAACTCAGAGGGTGCGTACTACTATAAAACAAAGAAAACCTAAGTTCTAACTCGACCCTAAGCTAAGCCACCCAAAAACACAGTCAAGCAACCAAAAAGCAAAAGAAACAAGACTCTTTTCAGATCAAAGTAATGCTCAAAGGAAAAATCAATCACATCAATGGATTCCCCAGTGGAGTCGCCAATTTGTCATGCGGAAATAGTTATTTTTGCGGACAAACCTAACCTCCCTAGGAGTCTAAGACTCTCTAGTGACAAACAAACCAAACAAGAGCAATCCTTCTCTAAACACACATTATTGTATGAGAGATCAAGTGTTTTCCGATCTTACCTTAGGTCCAACGCTTGTTGTAGAAGTCCAGCCTTGCTGATCCAGATGAGCTCCTCCTTCACTTTAAGACCTGCATACACTAACAAAGCAAACGATTACATAACACCTGAATAATTCATAAAACAAAGCATATTATCATATTGACCAAGGAATACATGAAATAATTCATTAACAAATCATTGAGAAGAATGGACTTATTTGTATTAAGTAATCAAAAGAACCATTACAACCTGAGCCTTGGTGTTGTGCAAGCTCCTCCCAGGGTCCAGCAAGAGATTTCCTCTACTTTGACAAGCTCACCCACTCCCACTATGGCAACAAGGAAGGATAGTGATTTCTCCTCACAAGTCAACCAATGGAAGTCCTAATTCCAGCAGCATTTACCCTTTAGAATGTTCAGCTTTCAACCTCCCCTCCTTTGGCCCAATGCCTGTATTTATAGTATTCTAGAGGAGGTTATTCAGTTCCCACATCAATGGGATACTTCCTCTTTTGGATGGGGTAGCTCCTCTCTTGATGGGATAAGCTCCTCTATCATAGGGGTGCATGAACCATCTGGAGGCGCTCAATACACGTCAAAAACTCTTCTAGAAGGCTCTAGAAGTGACCACAAGTAACTTTTAAAGATGAAACTCGCGCCTTTTGACCTTTACAGGGGTACGCACCCAACCTTTAGCTTACAGAGCGTACAAGTACGCAGGTACAATGTATTTGGAGTGCGTACACGCAGGCAAGGTAGAGAGAACCTGCGTACCCAGAGATAAACATGTTTTTAAGTGACTTTCTCTCTTTTTGAAGTTTTGACATGAAGAGCAGAGGTATGGGGCTTGACAAAGAGGACAATATGGCTATTGATGGGGCCATATAAACTGCAGATAGTCATGATGACAAATTTCAGTGTAACAGACTATACCTTTCTAGCTGCCTTCTTTCTCGAACTGATCTTCTCACACATGGATTTTGTGGCTCTTCATCTTCTGATTCCTCCTCTGCTGTAGAGTCTGATTCTTCCTCCTTTAGCTCAAACTCTATGTTCTCAGGTTTCTTTGGTTGGATTTCATGTTTAATAAAATCTTTTACCTCTCTGAACAACACATCTCGACTGTACACAACCTTCCTTATTGATGGGTTCCACAACTTATAACCCTTTAAACCATCCTTATACCCAATAAAGATGCACTTCTCAGATTTACTATCCAACTTGGTTCGTTTCTCCTTTGGAACATGTACATATGCATCACATCCAAATACCCTTAGATGTGAAAAAGAGGGTTTCTTACCAGTCCATAACTCTTGTGGAGTCTTATCCTCCAACGCTGATGAAGGTGACCTATTAACCAAGTAACATGCAGTATCCACCACCTCTGCCTAGAATTTTGGTCTTAACTTGGCACCACTGAGCATGCTTCTTGCCCTTTCCATCAATGTCATATTCATTCTTTCTGCAATTCCATTTTGCTGAGGTGACTATGGAGTAGTCCTCTACCATGCTATACCAAACTTCTTACATAATTCTTAAAATTCCTTGCTGCAAAAATCTCCACCATTATCTGTCCTCGACACCTTATCTTTTTCTCTGTCTGATTTTCCATGAGAGCCTTAAATTCTTTAAACCTATCAAAGACTTCAAATTTATTCTTAAGGAAATATATCCATGTATTCCTTGAGAATTCATCTATAAATGATACATAGTACACAAAATTACCCAATGATGGAACCTTCATAGGTCGAAACACATCATTGTGCACAAGCTCTAATATTTGTTTCTTCCTCTTACTACCAGAGGGGAAACTCACTCGATTTTGTTTCCCATATACACAATTTTTGCAGAAATCAAAATCCAAAGAGTTATTACTCATAGCTTCTACCATACATTTACCATGAAGTATTCAAAGGCCCTTCTCTCCAATTTTTCCAAGCCTTTGATGCCACAACATGGTCCTCTCTCCAGAGACCACTAGATTTTCTGCTCCACTTTCAGGAACCGCAAAACTATTGCACCCATCAACAACCGTGCTACCTTGCAGCTTGTGCATAGTTCCAATCTGAACTCCCCGCATCAATACTAGTGCTCCCCGAACCATCTTGCAGGTATCCTTCTCGAACATTGTTTTTACACTTGCATCATCCAACTTGCTTACAGAAATCAAATTTCAGGCCAATGCAGGAATATGCAGAACACCTGGAAGTGTTCTAACCCTTCCACCTTGCAGCTTCAACTTTACTTTTCCGCAACCAATGATCCTATCCTTCCTATCATCCCCTAAGAAGACATCACCACCATCGTATTTCTCATACTTGCAGAACCACTCTCTATGGGGAGTGAAGTGAAAGGATGCACCTGAGCCAATTAACCATGCCTCATGATCTACATGTGTACTTGAAGAAGCCAAGTACACATCCCTACCTTCATCTGAAGTGGTTTTTGCCTCTGCGGAAGTAGCATCATCAGATCCCTTTTGTTTATCAACATATTTACAATCCCTTTTGTAGTGCCCTTCTTTTCTACATTTCCAGCACACTACCTTTACAGATTTTCCAGGAGATTTAGATCTCCCTCTAGATTTAGATCTCCCACTTGATGATTTATTTTTTCTTCTGTTATGGGACCATCCTCATATGGACAAGGCATCACCATTTTGACTCTCCATATTTTTCCAACTCATCTCCTTCATCAGCAAGGCTGAGACTATTTCATCAAACTGGAAGGCAGTTGCATTTCTACCTATTACAATAACCAGACTATCCCACGAATTTGGTAGAGAACACAACAAACTGATGCACTTATCTTCATCTAAAATTTTAATATCAACAGACACTAACTGACTTACCACAATATTAAATGCATTCAGATGCTTTGTCACTGAGTCTCCATCTTTAATCCTCAGGTTATACTTAGATGGGTACACAGTCCCTAACTTGTCCAACAAAGCCTTCCCCATAGCTTCCCCTGATACATTCAACAATACTGAATCTCAGACACACAATCATATTGTGCTCTTTGCCATTTGATCCAACTTCTTCCATTCTTCATCGGACACTCCCGTTGGTTTAGTACTTGGATCTACCATGATCCACTGGTCTTTATCCACCAACAGATCCTCCATCTTCAGTTTCCACAACTCAAAACTCTGACCGTTAAATTTCTCAATCTCTATCTTTCCACTGCTCGCCATCTTCTTTCACCACCATAATTTATCTCGCAGATCTCCCACTGAACAGGGTCTACCACAGGCCCGAGCGAAACCCCTAAGCAACAAAGGCGTCCCCTTGAAGCCCAGACAACTCTGATGTCAAATGTAGGTTTTAACCCCGTACAAAAATTACCTGCATACAAATTCTAAAACACATAAAATAAACAATGCGAGAGCATAACACATAAAAACACATATACACAGAGATTTTCCCCTAGATCCCAAAACCGGGACTACCAGCTTGATTTTTCATTATATTCCTTTCAATATTACAATACATATTTATACATGCCAAAGCATCCAATACCATGGACCGAAAGCCATCGTGTCCAAAACCATGGACCGAAAACCATCGCGTCCAAAAACATGTGTGAAAATTATGCACAAACCCATAGGTGGGTCCGCCCAACCTAACATAGGGTCAAAAACAAAAATTTTCTAGGGAACTACTCTGGACCCCATAAAGTGGGGTTACAGGTGCCCCTCAAACCCCCTATGATCTCCCCCCCTCTAACCCTCGGTTAACTATGTGGGCTAGTTGTGGAAAGAATATAACACAACCCAACATCAGTAATTCATATCTAGACTATCAAAGATCAAACCACATAATGATAATACATTCAAGCCTTAAGATCCCGATCCATCATTCATCATCATTCACATAGGTGCATCCTTAGTTCAGATCAAGCAAAGCATCACAAACCCATAACCTGTATACTCGATCTCACACTTCATCAGATATTCAATCCTTGCTCCTTGGTCTAATGATCTTCTTCTCTTTTTATAGTGTTAGGCCTTTCTCAAGACCATGGTCCAAAACCACTTAGGACTAATACCTTGGACCAAATACATGGGGTCAATACTTCAGACTAGATACCTTGGACCAATACCATGGACCAAATACCACAAACCAAAACTTAGTTTTCCAACATGTACGCGCCTTTCTTTTTGTGAAACTGTGTGTGTACGTTATACGCTCCTTTTGTTCTGTTAACCCGCATGTATGTGTTTCTTTGTCAAGGTGAATCTTCTTATACATATCTCTGATCATTAAACTTTTGCTATTGACCTGCTGCACTATGATCTATCATCTACTTGAGTTGCTATCAAGGACAACACATGTATTATAATGCCAACAATCTCCCCCTTTGGACTTGATGGCAACAACAACACCAAGTCACTCTCCCGCTTTGATATCAAGGGCAAAAGGTGGACCAAGATATTCTCTCCCATTGATATACATTATGCTATCCATACTCCCCCTGAGTACATGCTGAAATCTTTGATTGAGCTCCCCCTTTGTACATGCTAAGATGTACCAATCCGTCCATGCTCCTCCTGAGCACATGCAGAGTCTGCAAAAATATTTTTCAAAAGAATAACATGACTCTACAACTCAACTAAGTGAGTATGACCTTCCTATCATCAATGAATCATACATACATAAATCTCCCAACCAACTGGGATACACCATTTTGAATCATCCACCCAACCAAGTGGGGATATACCAAATGTTTATACATGACTGAAAATAGAAATTATTACATCATCGTTCCCATGCAAAGTGGGGTTACAAATTACATCATATGAAAGATACACATGACATTTATAACAAGGACCAGCAATCTAAACAAGACCATGATAGTCATCAGCAACTATCATACACCATATATGATCTGCACCATAAGCATCTGTCAACAACATCTATAACTTGCAATACCATTCTCTTGACCAACCAACAATAAGTAGCAAGATGTATGTATAAGCATCATCACCAAAGACTTCTAACCATAATGCCAACAATGTTTTATTCAAAGTATATGCTCCCCTTGAACATGTGCCATACCATCATCAACCAGAGTAGATAAGTGACTTAACCATATCCAACTCCTTTTCCGTAGTCTGTACTGTTGCTTTTTCTTCAGAACACAATATACGCGACTGTGCAGCATCTAACTCGCATATATACGCGACTTCTATTTATAATAGCTGCGTATGAAAATTTGAATACTGAAGTTTTTCAGCTTCCCTTGAGTCTGTTATGTCTGCAGATTGTTGAGGATTTTATCCCCTAAGGCTCTTGGGTGGAGCCCTAGCAAACTGAAAGTTGTCTAAATCAAGAAACATACACACACACAACCATTATTCTAGAAAAATCTATTTCTAAGGTGAGAAGAACGTACCTCAGGTCCTACGTTCGGGTAGTTCCTCAAGGGTCCAAACCCTTCTTCACGTCCCTTCCGCTCCTTTGCCCTGCAAAACCAACAATTCAAAAGAATGCAGCAGTATATGGACAAAGATTTATATAAAAATAACCTTTATGTTATACAAGAAAGGAGTTCGTTATAAATTTTTAGACATCCATTCATACATGAAATTCAAACATGAACATCATTAACATAAAGAAAGAAGCATATCGGGAACAAGACGTGTTTCTTTATTAGACAAATAGAATAGTACAAAAAAGAGCAATATCACCTGAACCACTTCTGCAGGCTCAAAGCTCAGCCTCCTTCTGGATCCGTCCCGCCTCAAGCCTCTAGTAGGTCTCCTTCCAATACTCACTGCAAGATGTCATAACTAAGGGATGAACATCCAATCACAAGGAAACAAGGGTTTCCTGTACAAAATGGGGGAAGTGCAGAAGGCACAAGGGTCTTCAGACCTGATCAGGGGGAAATCTCAGTATAATAACCTTTCTCTATATTCTCTCCTCCTTTAGGCCTCCCTTTTGGTGTCTTTTTATACCAATTCCCAAGTAGTTTTTTAGTTAGGAATTGGTTGGGGACAGTTGAGGCCACGGGCACTAACAGGTGATCAGCGGGTAAAACCCGCGATCTCCGCCCGAAAATAAGGAGTTTTATATTTTTTTAAGTGTTTTAATACATATACGCAGGTTTGGTATATATGAAACCGCGTATACACGCGTTTAACTCAGGGCAATGTCGCGTACAGGGAATAAAACACTGTTTTTTAGATTTTGGACCAGGTCTAGAAGGAGGGGTTGCCCTAGGCCATAAGTGCAGCATCACAAACCATAATAGTGAGATTTGGAGCTATAACACATATTGAGCGTTGCGCATCTTTCTGTCAGTGATTTCATCTTCTTCAATACATTGGAGTGTGATGATGTATACTCCTTTTGGTTTGGTGCCCGAACTTTGCTCTTGCATTCCTTTTCTATGTGTCAAAATTTGTTACATGCATAACACCTTACATGTTTCATATTCCTTCTGTAGTAGTCAATGGCTTTGTGACCAAACATATTGCAAGAAAAACAATATCCCTTGAAGTACCCGGGATGTGATGATCTTTCTGTGTGATGGTCTTGCACCATTCTACTTCTGCATCTCGTTACAACATGTCCAAGGTTATGACATACGTAACACTCAACATTATTCATTTGAGAAAATAACTGATTATCACTCCCATAGTTTGGAGTAAAAGATTTTCTTTGACATATTTCTTTCCTTGGTTGTTGATGTGTTTGACCTCTTATCTCCTTGTTGAGAATTTTAGGTTTTGCATTAGAGTTCCTTGCCTCACCTTGAGAGCTAGATTCACCTTCAACAGATTCATGAAAACGAAGACCAATTTTGATAGTAGGGGATCTTTGACTACTAAGAATATCATAAAAAATCTTAATATTGTCTTGAAATCATAACAATTTATCCTTTTCTTCTAATTTACTATTTAAGATATTTACCTCAACTTGATGTTGTTCTTCCTTTTCCAAATATTGCTTCTTTATGTTTTCTTTAGCCTTTCTTCCTTTTCCACTTGTTTCCTTAATTCGAGAACTTCATGTTCTTGTTATTCAAGAGCTTCTTCATTCTACCTTTTTGATTCTTCAAGATCTTCTTTTAGAGAGAGGATCTTAGATTCAAGTCTCTAGATTGTTATACTTTGATTATTTATTTCATTTCTTAATGATATCACTACATCTTGGAGTCGCTCTCTTGCTCTAGTTACTCCCTCCAGCTAATCTTTCAATTTGGTAAATTCCTCATTTTTCTACATCATTATTTTCATATGCCATGAGAAGTTTAATTTATTGATTATCTTCATCACTATTGGAAAAACCATCACTATCATCATGAGTATAATAACTTCTATTACTTTCTTCAGATATCTTTCCTTTGTTATGAGGGCATCTAGCAGCATAATGACAACTCTACCACAAGAAAAATATTTGAAAGGTAGCTTATCTTTGAACGTTCCAGAACCCCGTTGAAGCCTCTTGACAAAATTTACCTCATATTCATCTTCTGAAATGTATCTTGATTCATTGAGTTTTTATTTTCTCTTTGTTGATGATTTAAATGTGGCTTCTCTCTTATCTGATGGTCCTCCTTTTCTCATCTCAAAGGCAGTTAAGATTCCATGAAGCTGCGTCATAGTGATATTCTGCAGATCTTGTTTTTTTCTATGGCAGACACTTTGGGTTCAAATTTAGAAGATAAGGATATCAAAACTTTCTCAACTAAGACAACTTCCTTAATTTCTTCACCCAAATTCTTCATACAATTGACAACCTCATCTATACACAAGAAGTTACTAGCTATGCTTTCATCACTATGCATCTTAAGAGTTTCACACTGAATTATGAGAGTTTGAAGCTTAGCACATTTTACCTGAGAGTCTCCTTCGTAGCTTAGAATGATTTTTTCCCATATTTCTTTGGCTGATTTGAGCTGCATGACCTTGACAAACTCTGATTTTGACAAACTTCCCAATAAAATAGTGACAGCGTTGGCATTGGTTTCATAATCCTTTCTACCTGTCGTATCTATAGGAATCGTTGTTGGAAATGTATATCCTTTTTCCACAGTTTCCCAAACATCCGTTCCAAGTGATTGTAGATATGTTATGGTTCTTATTTTCCAGTAAACAAAATTTCTCCCATCGAAGATTGGTGGTCTGATGGATCCCATGCTCTCTTAATTATTGATTTTAATGGATCTCCCTTCAAGTGATCAAGCTTCTTCTAAAGGATCTTCTCTGATACCAATTGTTGGAAATAATACTGAGAGAGTGGGGGGTGAATCAGTATTAACAAATCAATGTAACCTTTTCATTTCATACTCTGATTCATATATGCTACTTCAGTCAAGGGAACCCATGTGTACACGCAACTGTTTTTAATGCAACTAGCATATATCCAGTAAACTTATGATTCAATTAATCTATCATATGTTCATCATTAATTAGTGCATCAGAACTTCATTATCCATATAAACAGTAAACAAGTGCAGTAAAACAAAATAGATCATTAGACATAAAAAACACACATGAACACCATGGTGTAAGGTGGAAACCCAAAGCAGGACAAAAACCACCTATTGCCCTCTTCCTTTAATATAAGAAAAACCTGTTTACAATCTTGTACTGGTGTAGAATCATACCAGTATGTAGGCACCCACCTGTAGAAGGCTACAACCTTCTCTCGTTCTCCATCTACCACTGGAAGGGAGCTACAACCCCTTGGCTCTTGTACTAGCCAATATATTTACTAGTACGTAGGCGTCGGCCTATAGAAGGATACAACCCTCTCTCTTCCTCCAGGGACCACGTTTCATAAATTTTTAGATTGGATACTCCTGGAACATAACATCATAATCTGAAGGCCACGTTTCATCCAATTTTCATACTGGACCCATCAACAACATTGAAGCTCAAAATCAATCATCAACCAATCATTCAATTCTGAATCACCCAATACTGGATCATTGAAGATCTGTCATTAAAACACAATTACCAAAACACAGAGCAGAACCCAAAACTCTGCAACAACCACCAGAACCATCTGCAAATTCAGATATCATATTTCATAATATATACGCTACTCTGATGAACCCAACCAGCGTGTATGCACGCTTTTACCAAAGCGAACTTGCGTATAGATCTACTAATACTAACTTATAACTTTGCATCTATTCTAGACATCAATCATACCCAAATCATAACATGTATAGAATAAGCATGCATCAGTAATACAGATCTAGACTATCAAGGATCAAACCACATAATGATAATACATTCAAGCCTTAAGATCCCAATCCATCATTCATCATCATTCACATAGGTACATCCTTATTTCAGATCAAGAAAAGCATCACAAACCCATAACTTGCATATTGGATCTCGCACTTCATCAGATATTCAATCCTTGCTCCTTGTCCTAATGATCTTCTCCTCTTTTTATAGTGTTAGGCCTTTCTCAATACCATGGTCCAAAACCACTTAGGACCAATACCTTGGACCAAATACCTGGGGTCAATACTTCGGACCAGATACCTTGGACCAATACCATGGATCAGAATACCATGGAAAAAATACCACGGAACAAAACTTAGTTTTCCAACATGTACATGCCTTTCCTTCTGTGAAACTGCGTGTGTACGTTATACGCTCCTTTTGTTTTGTTAACCCACGTGTATACGCTTCTTTGTCAAGGTGAAATTGCGTATACCTCTCTCTGATCATTAAATATTTGCTATTGACTTGCTGCACTATGATCTTTCATCTGAGTGAGTTGCCATCAAGGACAACACCTGTCTTATAATGCCAACACCAAGTATGTTATATTCCTAATTAGCTATGGCTAGTTGGAATATTCGATTTTGTTCGACTTTTTGCCTTCTATAGTTATTTGTAAATAAAAAGTGATGAAGGGGGAACATAACTCACATTAGAATAAAAAGTCACTTCCTAGGTAGCACAACGTTGTGACTTAAGGGGGAACCAAGGGCGCCAAAGGGGGACACGAGATGGGGCCCACGTAGACACATGGAGAGACTGCCCAGGAGGGAAGGAACACATGGAAAGAAGGGGATCATGCAGAAGAAAGTGAGCCTAGGGATTGTGAGAGGCAGATGTATTAAAATAGAGAGGAACCCCTTCATTTGGGATCATTCTGATTATGAGCATTTGTGATAGTCATTTCGACTTAGAGCACGCTGGCTGTTTAGCTAGTCTCAAACACTGTTTAGTGCATTGAGTGTCTTTGTTCGGAGATCTCACCCTTAGCCCTGGGGGACTTCGAGTTCCTGCTTGAGTAAGGTATTTCCATTGGCATTCCAGTATTAGATTCAACGTTTCAACAGTAGTTTCATCAGCATTTCAGCAGCATTTTCATCAGCATCTTTGAGGAACTACGCATAACCCCAAGGAGGTGATTTTCGGGGGTCGGCCATTTCAGAAAAGCTTTCTAGTTTTTTCTGGGTTTCTTAAGTAGAGTCTGATTATAGAGTTTCAACCTTTTTTGAGGAGGGGAGCAGCCCCAAATCCTCATTCGATTTCCAGCAGCAACAAAAGCATGACAGTTTCTTAGCAGCTGGGACGCAGATCAGTGTGAGGCAATTCCAGGAAATCTTTCTGGGTTTTTCTGGGTTTCTTGAGTAGAGCCCGAATCCAGAGTTTCAACTTTTTCTGAGTAGGGGAGTAACCCCAAATCATCATTTTTTTTTCTAGCAGCAGCAGCAGCACAATAGCAACATCCACACAAAGAGGCCATTCTTTTCATTTTGAGAGTATTTCTTCACTTGCCTTGTGCAAGTCAAGGTTCCATCTATCTAATCACCTCTTGTGCTCATTTATTGCTCAGTATAATAAAATGGCTTAGCATTTCTCGCTGCATTTCTTGTGTATCTGCTTATATTTCCAGTTTACATTATTATATGTTGTTCCACTGTTATTTTATCACTTATGGGTTATTATATCATTTGCACATATTTGGTTGGATTTTTTGCTGGGGTTTGAAGAATATTCTGGGTTAGGAATATTACAGTGGTATCAGAGCATAGATCTGGCTCAGCCTGTGGAGCTAGCAATCTATGACACTGGGGGAAAAAGCCTATATCTGTTACAAAGGTCAGAGATACAGAGACATTGGGCATAGGTTGGAGAATACCTACAGAGAGGGAGATTGTGCTCCTGTGGTAGACGTAGAACAAGAGGAACCTATGGTAGATGCATAACAGAGAGAGCCAATAGTGGATGCAGAGCAGATGGTAGACGAGGATAGGAGAGATTTGTGGATATGCTCCTCAAATCAGTGCAGGATCTGTCGAGGCAGATTGAGGTGATGGGGCAGAGATTCACGGCAATAGAGGCCAGACAGCGAGAGATCCCACAAGTTTTTCAGATCGGTGAGGGATTAGGTGCATCCCATCACTTGCCAGAACAGTGTAATATTGCGCAACAGGGGGCCTCACATGCCCCTACACGCTCTACCATGCCCACTTTCTTAGGAGCAAACACGGGGGCCGCAGCCCAACAAGAGGTAGAGCACGGGCATATGGGCGATTATTTTTTAGAGTACCAGGCCTATGGGTAGGAGTTCAGGGAAGCCCTCTCATTCAGAGATTTTGTTCAGCTCCAGCGGGATAGCAGACCCTGTGATCATCACAAAGGGTACCGGCATTACCATGATGGCGACACCCACCGTGCAGTGAGCAAATTCCACTTGCCTATGTTTGATGGCTCATCAAATAGTTCAACAACGTCTTAGGTGGAGAAGCTGGATATTTATTTCCAGCTTAACCAGATGTCGGAGGTAGAGGCCATCAAGGTGGCAATGTTGCATTTGGATGGCGAGGCCCAGGATTGGTGGTTTCATGGGATGGTTAGATTGGGGCATTCCACAATGATGTCATATGCTGAGTTTACCAAGAGACTGATGGAGTGATTTGATCAGAGGGATACAGAGCAGCATTTCTTTGAGCTGACAAGGCTCAAACAGACAGGGAGCCCAAAGACTTACATTGTAGATATCTTGAGGGTCTCCATGATGGTGCAAGAGCTCTCCATGACACAGAGGGTCTATATGTATGTTGAGGGGTTAGAAAAGCCACTTTGGGGTCTAGTCTGATCCACTAGACCAGCTACACTCTAGGACACTATCAGCAGGACCCAGGACTTACAGGATGTCTTACCCAGGAGCTAGACACCTTATCCCCAGAGACATACTTTCTAGTCTAAGGGGAAGGATGTGGGCATTCCACCTCCAAAGGGGAATCCAAGACAAGTACAGCTTGACAAAGATGCCAGGAGGGAGCTGAAGAAGAAGAGGTTGTGCTTCAGTTGTCAGGAGCCATGGGCACCGAGACATAGATGTGTTGATGGTAAAGCACATTTTACTGAGGTCTTCTCCGAGAGCAGTGGAGAGGAGGATGACGAGGGGGATGTGGAGGCAGAAGATAGCCATGCCATACAGGGACCTTTTCCACCTCCACCACTATCAGTAGGTGGTGCATATTTTGCACCCACCGGAGGGGCCCTTGCAGCATTGCAGGGAGTTCCCAAGTATCTAATGCTATGTGTACGAGGGACAACATGTGGCTAGCGTGTATCAATTTTGGTTGACAGTGGGGCAACCCACAACTTCATCGATGCCCAGATGGTTGAGCGGAGAGGTACATAGACAGAGAGCTTCGATGGGTTTTCAATCTTGGTCCCAAGAGATCAGACCATGACGAGTGCTCATTATGTTCCAAAGCTTTCAATAACGATGGGCACCTACACATTGACTAACCACCTTTTCGTGGTCGATAGTCCAAACACCAACATGATACTGGTTGTCTAGTGGCTTATCACTCTAGGGAAGGCCACGACATATTAGAATACCCTGGACATGGAGTGGGATGATGAGAAGATACGGGGACAACACACATATCCACCTCAAACTGTCTCGGCTCATCGGATGAAGGCAGTCTTCCGAAAGGGAGACATAGAGTGGGCAGTGGAGCTGCGTGCATCAGAGGCAGGAACTACAGGGAAACGGTACACCCAGAGATACAGTCTATCCTTGATTGGTATGCCATAGTGCTTGGGGAGATTCCATCAGGACAGCCACCAGATCAGGGGTTTGAGCACACCATCGAGCTTGAGCAGAGCATACAGGTCGTGATTACCACCCTCTATAGGCACCCCAAGGCCTATCAGGATGAGATTGAGTGGGTTATCCAAAATCTTCTTGCATTGCCATATTTCATGCAACCATTTGTTTTGGAGTGTGATGGGTCGAGAGAGGGGATCGGCGCAATATTGATGCAGGGAGGTCACCCTATAACATTTGAGAGTCGGAAGCTCCTTCCGCACGAGAGGTTGTATTCCATATATGAAAAGGAGATGCTGGCCATCATGCATGCTTTGGCTAGGTACCAGCAGTATTTGGTAGGAAACAGGTTCAGGGTGAGGACTAATCACAACAACCTCAAGTTCTTTTTGGAGCAGAAGTAGCTACAGGAGAGGCAGCGAAAGTGGATCAGTAAGATCCAAGCATATGACTTTGACATTGAGTACGTCAAAGGTAAGAACAACATGGTAGCAGACGCCCTTTCACATAGACCAGCCACGTTGTCTCTTATGAGCTTGGATACAGATTGGAGGGCTCGACTCCGACAGATTTGCATGTGAGGTTATGGATGGTTAGGTGCCAGATGATAGGTACAGGGTTTTCGATGAGATCATCTACTATGGGGACCGGATCTTCTTGACTGAGGGGTCTTAGGTCAAGAAGAAGATACTCCAGGCATCACATGATTCCCCATTGGCAGGACATCAGGGTTTTACCAAAACCTACAGGGCCACTAGGGAGAGGTTCTCATGGAAGGGCCTCATGGAAGATGTACTCCAACACATCCCAAAGTGCGATGTTTTCCAGAGGAACAAGGGAGATATGATCCATCCCGCAGGATTATTACAGCCTCTTCCCATTCCGGAGGGGAAATGGGAGATTATTTCAATGGATTTCATCATAGGGTTGCCCATGGTATAGGGCAAGGATTGTATCTTTGTCATCGTTGATCAACTCACGAAGTACACACATTTCTTTTCCATATTCACACACTATACAGCAGCATAGGTGGCTGAGCTGTTCTTCAGGGAGATCTTCAGGCTACATGGTCTTCCTAAGACCATCGTTAGTGACAGGGACAGTTGTTTCATGGGCGGGTTTTGGTAGGAGCTTTTCTGATTGGTGGGGACAGAGTTGACACCGAGTACCAGCTATCACCCATAGACGGACGAACAGATGGAGATAGTTAACAAGTGGCTGGAGGGCTACTTGCGTAACTATGTCAGTGGGCAGCAGTGAGCATGGTTGAAGTGGTTGCATCTAGGGGAGTACTGCTACAATACTTCGCATCACATGTCCATTGGTATGTCACCATTTTATGCCTTATATGGGTATCATACTTTATCTTTATTCGACGTGATGTTTGGTGATAGCAGGGCTCCTCGAGCCAAGATTTGGAGCCAAGAGAGTCAGGATATCCTCCGAGCTCTCAAGGATAACATGGCTACAGTGCAGAACCAGCAGAAGCTGTATGCCGACAGGGGTCGGGTGGAGAGGCATTTCGAGGTAGGGGACATGGTCTACCTATGATTACAGCCATACCGACAGTCATCGCTGAAGCAGAAGGGGGCTGAGAAGCTCAAGCCCCACTTTTATGGGCCATATAAGGTGATACGCAGGATTGGACAGGTTGCATATGAGTTGGATCGGCCCTAGGCAACAAGATTCATAACATTTTTCATGTATCATGCCTAAAGAAGCAATTTGGGTAGCAGGTGACCGTGACAGATGAGCTACCACCCATGGATGATGAGGGGCATTTGGTATTGCAGCCGGAGGCTATCATTGACTCTAGGGAGAGACGGTTACGGAGCAGGACGGTCCAGGAATTTTTTGTGAGGTGGAAGAATTTGCCGAATGAGGATGCCACTTGGGAGAGTGAGGAGATCTTACAGCATCCATCACTTCAATTTCTTGATGACAAGCAACATGTTTCCAGGGGAGACTGTAATATTCCTAATTAGCTATGGCTAATTGGAATATTCGATTTTGTTCAATTTTTTTCCTTCTATAGTTATTTGTAAATAAAAAGTGAGGAAGGGGGAACATAACTCACTTTAGAATAAAAAGTCACTTCTTAGGTAGCACAATGTTGTGACTTAAGGGGGAACTAAGGGGGCCAAAGGGGGACGCAGAAATGGGGCCCACGGAGACACATGGAGGGACTGCGCAAGAGGGAAGGAACACATGGCAAGAAGGGGATCACACAGGAGAAAGTGAGCCTAGGGATTGTGAGAGGCTGAGGCTATAAAATAGAGAGGAATCCCCTCATTTCGGATCATTCTGGTTATGATCATTTGTGATAGTCATTTCAACTTAGAGCACATTGGCTGTTTAGCTAGTCTGTAGCACTGTTTAGTGCATTGAGTGTCTCTGTTCAAAGATCTCACCCTTAGACCTGTGGGACTTTGAGTCCATACTCAGGCAAGGTATTTCCATTGGCATTCCAACAGTAGATTCATCAACATTTCAGCAGCAGTTTCATTAACATTTTAGCAGCAATTTCATCAGCGTCTTTGAGGAACTGTGCAGAACTCCAAGGGGGTGATTTTCGGGGGTCGGCCATTTCAAAAACGCATTCTGGGTTTTGCTAGGTTTTTTTAGTAGACTCTGATTGTAGAGTTTCAGCCTTTTCTAAGGAGGGGAGCAGCCCCAAATCCTCATCCGATTTCTAGCAGCAACAATAGCAAGACAGTTTCCCAACAGCAGGGACGCAGATCAGTGTGAGGCTATTCCAGGAAATCTTTCTGGGTTTTTCTGGGTTTCTTGATTAGAGCCTGAATCCAGAGTTTCAACTTTTTCTGAGGAGGGGAGTAGCCCCAAATCATCATTTGTTTTCTAGCAGCAATAACAGCATCCGCACAGAGAGGCCATTCTTGTCATTCTGAGAGTATTTCTTCACTTGCCTTGTGCAAGTCAAGGTGCCATCTATCTAATCACCTCTTGTACTCATTTATTGCTCAGTGTAATAAAATGTCTTATCATCTCTCGTTGCATTTCTTGTGTATCTGCTTATATTTCCGGTTTACATTATTATATGTTGTTCCACTATTATTTTATCACTTCTGGGTTATTATATCATTTGCACATATTTAGTTGGAGTTTTTGCTGGGGTTTGAGGAATATTCTGGGTTAGGAATATTACAAAGTAAAGCAACCAACATCCAACAATTTTCCCACGTCTAACTTGATGGTAGATTTCTTCTCTAAATTCAGTCGACATATCTTGTATTAAATAGGCATAATGTCATCAAAAGTTTTTATTTGATGCTCAATAGTCAAAGGATGAATACATAGCATTTCTTATATGACCAAGTGAAAATGTTACAAAACTCTTAAAAAAGGACATATAAAATCCAATTTCATCATGAGAACAATATGAGACAATCGATGTGTTTTCAATGACACCTAGTTTCTCTATGATTTAAATGGTATTCAGTTTAATAAGTTAAAAAAATTCCTTCCATGTATAGATAATTTGTTAGGATGGGGAATTCATACCATCCAATAAATCTAGGTGTAACTATTGAGAAATTGATAGGCTTGCTTATTAGGGTAGATTTCTCATTTCTTAGTAATTCCCTGAGAAATTCGTTGGTTTGTGAAATTAGTTGGTTTGTTATTAATTTTTATCATGTTTCTGTCATTAAACAGTTACCATAACATAGACATGAAAAGAACAACTAGTGTAGGGGCCTAACATAATAAGAACAACAAGAACAAAATATATAGGCTCCAAAACAGGGCAAAACCCATCCAAGGGGAAAACCCATAAAATTCTCTTCTTATAGAATGATATCAAAGTGAGATATCCAAGATCCATGACCACAACAAAATATCATCATTCTTGATCCCAAGTCAAACCCTCCTTCCGCACAATAAATCCATCAAGAACAACATACCAACAACAAATCTTCATCAAGAGACATGATGAGGCATAACTCTAACAAACCCTTCTCCAACTTCAAACTTCAGCCCTCCTTCTTCTGCAAAATTTCAAAACCAATTGAGTGAATTGTGTCTGTGCAAATGAACTTAAATTATCCTCTATTTATACTATCTAGAGGGTGCAAATAGAAATTTCTTTGGGGCTAGGCCAACTTGACAGGTAGGTCGACCTAGCATCTAGAGGGGTTCTTGACCTAAATTACATATTTAAAAATTCTTTTTCATTTTTCTTTACAATAGGTGCAAATAGGATTTTGACTCTTTGACTCAAGAAAACCTAAAAACATGAAGAACATGCTTATCAAATAAAATAATAATAATAAAACTATTTTTTTCTCTTTTCTTCTTTTTCTTTTACATTAAATATATAATGACATAAGTACAAATATTTTTATGAAGAACAAACCTAGTTACATTTTCTAACCAAAACAAGTATTTGGTTGACAAACTTTAACTTCTCCAGTTCATGAAGAAAAAATATTTGTTATGCATATTTTCCCAATGTATTTTCAACTCAATAGTGGCTTCGATGGTAACCTTATCAGAAGGCATCTCAAAATCTTAGAAATATTGTTAACTAGGAAGGTTGATGGCCTAGATGGGAAAGCTAAATTGATCATACCCGATATTGTAGTGAAGGTTTTGATTCTAATCTATGAATTCCTTTTAGAGGGTTTGAAATGAAATCTCAACCATAGGTAAAAGGATACCCAAATGTAAAAAAGCAACCTTTGAGGGATTGGTCACAACCCTAGAGTCTCGATTGATATTCAACAAGTTAGAGTATACCAAGTGATATGTAAATTAGGGACTTATAAACCACCCACTTCACTTACATAGATCCTCTATGGAATTATCTTCTAAGATGTTTTCTCAAGATTCTTTGAATTGTTGTAAGGTTGTACTACATTCATTTATGGCTTATCGTTATCTTACATTGCATGCATCCAATAGTTAGTCGTCGATGCATCCAAGAGGTCCAATTAGAATAAAAAGAAAAAAATATATATACTAATACTCACTCATTGATTACTCTATCTTTAGGTTATTCTTATGGTTGTAAGTCTTAAGGTCTAAATTTAGTTTTGAGTTGAAACTTCTCCTTCACTACTCTTTAATGGTTAAGAAAGGATGGTCATTATGACTAGCCTTTAGGGTATTCAACATTCCTAAGAATTTCTAGAACCATTGATATAATTATAAGTAAACATTCTCCTTCTATAGCACCAAATTACAATTCTCAGGTAGATGTTATTTCCACCTCTACTCTCTAAAACAACAAAATGGGACCCTAAGTATCAAACCATTAACAACCAAATTTTGGAACTCTAAGGAAAGAGTTAATGACCTCTTGTTTATAGATTTAATCCCATTTTATGTTTTCGTATGAGGAATTCCATTTTTGCCTGTTCCTACTCAATTCCATTAAACAATGTAACTATAAAAATTAATAATAGGGATAAATTCGATTCCCATTTCTCCAAAAGCAATTGGTCTCATTCCTTTCTTCCATCAACCTTATACAATTCAAGCAACTCCTATTGATTTCAAAACTATAGATACTTAGTGTTACAATGAAAGGTTAACTAAAATTATGTGTAAAATAACCCAATCTATGAAGTTAACCAACCAAAGAGTAAGTCGACATAAGAGAGAAAATAATCTGACTTAGGTACAGGAATCAACCAGTCACTGACATAAACTACTTAAGAGGCCACTTGACCAATGAAGATTCAACTCAACCAAGATTAATGCCAAGCCAGAAAATAAAGAAATTTAATCAAACACGTGAAATTAAGAAAATAAACAAGACAACATGATCTACGTGGATATCAGTGACCATCCGCCTCTTCCACTTATGCAATGGTTCTTTATATTCATGATATTTTTCTATGGTTTTTTTGGGTGCCGAAAGTTTGGGGTCATTTTGAGGCACTAAAAAAATACTTTTGGAAATTTGAGGGGCTAATATTGTGAGGGAATTCCTTGGCCTTGTACACAAATTGTAGTACTAGGATAGTTCTTTCCAAGTATTTATTGTGCACTCCAAATAAATATTTTATGCAAGTATTATGCCTCTAGGAAGTTGATGTACCAACTAACCACCTCAAGTGCACAAGCCTTTTGATTCTTCATCATCTACAATGAGGGTTTTGTACCTCTAGGGTCCTCTCTATATGTTAAAAGGACATTCTTTCAACCTATTTTAATAGCTTTTGTGAATTCATGTAGCCACTATATCTCTCTCTTTAGAGATATCTACTACCATTCTAACAAGTTTGTGTTTTACAATTTTACTCTATTTCATTTATTAATATAAGTTAGTATTTCACGGTAGTGTTGTGTTTTTTGTTATATTCCTCTGCATCCGTGTTTGATTTCCTTTATTTCCTTTCATTTGATTCGTTGTGTCAAATGATTCAATTGTACTAAAACATTTAATTTATCAATATGAGTTGGTAAACTTGTGAGGTGCAAGCACAATATGTGTAGAGTTAAAGTTGTATTGGTTGCCACTTCTAAGTCAAAATTAGCATGAAACAAAACTCTTTATCTATTCACACAAGCTTGAAATGAAATCACTCTGACTTTACATAAGAATACTTTAGATTAGGCATATATGGGATTTATCACACAAATCCAAGTTCTCTACACAATCATATGAAAAATGTCAAGTGTTCACTCAAATGTTGGAAAAATGATCAAAGAGGTTTTCAATCAAAGGGGTTGACTAATGCACTAAGGCACCTCTTTCTGATGGAGGAAAGTGGACACTCCATAGTTATTTAATCAACTTAGTTAATCATAGACCCAATACTAGTTACAAACATGAGAATTTATTATGCCCTTCCCATTTATGAGAGTTAATATGGGTGGTCACTCATAGTCTTCTATTCACCTCTTTAACTAGCATGTACTTGAATCAACATTTTTGTTATGAAACCAGCTCACAAAAAGATTGAAAAGATAGATCAACAACTTAAAAATTAGCCTCTTCAAGGGGGCAACCTCCTTTACATTAAAAAAATGAACAATTCTTGGATGATACAAATGACAAGAACTCCTTTCTATATATAGGAGTCTAAGGGGTCATAATATAATCAGAGCTAACATAACAATAATATTGTAGGGGCACAACAATAACAATAGTGGGCTTCTATGGGGCATACTAATAATAACACGGGGACTATATGGGAACAATAATACAATAAAGGGGTTGCACTAATAACAATAAGGGGTTACACTAGTAGTATATGGACCTAACATGCCCCTCTCCTTAAAAAAGTGTTTTCCTCAATGCTTGAGTAGTTCTGGATGATTCTGTGTAAAATTATCATCCTCCCATGTGAAATCTTCAGCGAGCAAGTTCTTCCACTTGATAAGATACTCTAAAATTGATTGATTTCATAGCTCCCAGGTTAAGATTTCCATGACTAATTCGGGTTCCAATATGATTTTTCCTTCCTTGTCAAGTTCCGACAATATTTTTTGAGCTAGAAGCTTGTCACCTATAACCTTCTTTAAGCTTGAAACATGTAGAGTTGCAAGCACTCGGGAAGATGCAGAAAGCTCCAATCTATATGCCATAGTACCAATATTTTGCAACACCTTGTAAGGGCCATAATACTTTTGTGATAATTCATTATCCATCTTAGATTGCTTGACGGACATTTGTATGTATGGTTGTAGCCGTAGAAATACCTAGTCGCCTACATCAAAACTTCTTTCATTGTAATGTTGATCCACATGCTTTTTCATTCTATTCCATGCCAAAGTGATGTTATCCTTTAAGAGTTGGAGAACTTGTTGTTGTTGAGGGTCTACCTTAACACCTTCATGAGATACAATATGACCCAAGTATTCCATCTCTTGTACTCCAAAGAAACATTTGGAGGTTTTTGCTAATAATTGTTTCTCCTCCAATAGTCTGAGCACTCTATCAACATGTTGAACACGATCTTTTGAATACTTGTTGTAGATTAGTATATCATCAAAAAATACTAACAGGAATTTTCTAAGGAAGGGTTTGAAAATGAAATTCATCAAACCTTGAAATGTAGAAGGTGCATTGGTAAGGCCAAAAGGCATGACCAAAAATTCATAATGACCCTCATGATTTCTAAATGTTGTTTTCAAAATGTCTTTAGTCTTCATTCTGATTTGATGATATCCTGCATGAAGGCCCAACTTTCCGAAGTAAATTTCTCCATGCAATTCATCCAATAATTCACCAATGAGACGAATGGGAAATTTATCTTTAATAGTGAACTTGTTGAGCTCCCTATAATCTAAACACATGTGCCATGATCCATCCTTATTGTGCACCAATACTACCAGAGCAGAGAAAGAACTTTGACTAGGTTGAATTATACCAACCTCTAGCATTTTTACAACCATACGTTCAATTTCACTCTTTTATGCAAAGGGATATCTATAAGACCTGATGTTTGGAGGAACACTTCCTAGAAAATGAATAGCATGATCATGATCACAAATAGGTGGGATGCATTTGGGAGTCTCACATACCTTGGAATGATTGTCCAAGACTATTTGGATATTTGGAGAAATAGATGATTTCGACGTGGGAATCTCTAGCGAACATAATTGTGCAATTACGCCACATTGTTCTTCCTTTAGAAGCTTTTCCATGTCATTAGAGCTAACTATCTTTCATGGTTTCACTTCAATACCCCTTAATTCAAATTTGTTTCCTTCTGGAAAAAAATTCAAGAAGAGTTCTTGAAAATTAAAAGTTATTGTACCCAAAGATTATAGCCACTAGACTCCTAGTACAATATCAACTCCACCCATTGGAATGGAAAACATTTGAGTATGAAAAACATATTCTCCCATGGATTTCTTGATATTATAGCACTTTCTAGAGCAATTTATGGTTCTTCCATTTGCAACCATCACTTGACACTTTGGTGCTGGATATAGGAAGCAATTCAATTCCTTCACTATCTTAAAATGAATAAAATTATGGGTACTGCCCGAATCAATCAACACTATTACCTTTTTCTTCTTGATATTCTCTTCTATCTTAATAGTTTTAGGAGTGGTAATTCCTACCAATGCATTACAATATATGGTCGGATTCATTTCTTGCTGCTCAATGTGATCTTTCACTTCTTGAACCTTTTTCTTCTTGATATGTCCTTCTATCTTGAGAGTTTGAGGAGTTGTAATTCTTGCCAATGCTTTACAAGATATGGTCGAATTCATTTCTTCTTTCTCTGGGTTGGTTACTAGTGTATATCCTCTTCTTTTGATGTTTCTTGATCATTTTCTTCCTCTTCTTCACAATCTATGTAAAATAATTTCTTCTCAGCACACTTATGACCTTTAGTGTATTTGCTATCACAAATGTAACAAAGCCCTTTTTCTCTTTTTTCTTCATATTGTTGTGGTGTAAACCTTGAAGGTTGTGGAAGGCTAGGATAAAAAACACTTCCATATTTATATTTTTTAGTGATAGAATTCCTTGCTTCCATAATTCCGCTTTCAATTTTTCTTGCCAACCTAAATGCCTTCTCCAATGAATCAGGGTTCCAAACACAAACCTCATGTTGAATTTATCCTTTAAATTCCCTATGAAGACATGAATCCTTTTCTTCTCTGGAATATCATTTACCCTTATATTTAGTTTTTGGAAGTCCTTAACGTGCTCTACCATTGAACCCTTTTGTTGGAGATTTATCAATTGGCTAAAGAAGGTGTTTCTCCTTGTATCCTCATAATGTGCTATCATTTCCTATGTGAAAATTGAACAAGTGATGAGTGGCTTACAAGAACAAAGCCCTTTATAACATAAGCATTGATTTGATTCTAAATATAAAGATACAATACATACCTTTTGTAACAGTTGTACATCATGTAGATCAAAATATTGTTCCATCTGTGATATCCAATTTACCAGATCCTTTCCATCAAACTTCCTCATATCTCCTTTTCTTAATTTTAGGAGCTCGATCTAAAATGACTATAACTATGTAATTTTGGATCTCCAAGTTTTGTAATTGTGTCCTATGGTAGCTCTCCGAGTCCTATTTCTAGCCCCACAAGTCTGATCAATATTCAATTCTTCAAGAAAGAACTATGCCAAATCTCCTACGATGACTTGATTATACATGTTTTTAGTAGAGTGAGCTTGTACGAAGTACCATGTTTCATTGTTTCAACCTTCAGACCTAAAAACATTACACATAAAATTACAGTCCATCCTCTTTCCTATAAATTACGACGAAATTTCAATATGATGCTCAGAGAGAAAGTTATAATGATTTTCCCAAGGTTACCTATTTGGGATGTAATTCAGGAGACTACAAAAACCCTAAAGGTATTGGATTGTATCTCTTAAAATATAGCTAAAAATGGTCTTAAATTTTGGTTTGAGCTTCACCAAGATTTCGGCTCAAACGGGCTCTAATTTCAAAGTCTGAGCCTTCGTAGAAAACACATTATAGCGAAAATTCCACGACGACCTGTTTGAGATGAAATTCTGGAGCTTTCAAAAACCCTAACTTCCTCAGATCATCTCTTTGAGCATATAGTGAGACAAGATTTGAAATTCGGGCCCGTGGTTTAGCGATATTTTAGCTCAAATGGGTGTTTTTGTTAAATTCTAAAACAACACAAAAAAAATTCATAGCGAAAATTCCATGATGAACTGTTTGGGGCAACAAAACATTAGAATGCAAAGCTCTGTTACCAAATGTTATGAAATCATCTCATAAAAGGATAGAGAATATAGGTCAACAACTTAAAAATTAGCCCCTTCGAGGGGGAAACCTCTTTTACATTACACAAATGAACAATTCTTGGATGATACAAATGACAAGACCTCCTTTCTATATGTAGGAGTCTAAGGGGTCATAATATAATCAGAGCCGACATAACAATAATATTGTAGGGGCACAACAATAAAAATAGTGAGCTTCTATGGGGCATACTAATAACAACATGGGGACTATATGGGCACAATAATACAATAAGGTGGTTGCAATAATAACAATAAGGGGTTACACTAGTAGTATAGGGACCTAACAACTTTATTCTAGGAAAGTGGTAAATGAAATCTATGAACTATGGTGTTTGAAATGTTTAAGGAAAAAAGTAAAAATCCTCAAGAGGTTGGGGCCTTCTTCTGTTAGAAAATTAGTGAATGGCACTCCTAGTGCATCAGTCACTCTCACCAATTCGTTTTGTTTTTCAAACAACAACTAACCTATGATAATAAAAAAGAAGAAATCACACTGAAATCTATGGCTATGTGTATAAATACAAATTCAATGCTCCAGTGGAATGGTCATGTAACTCGTCAAATGCAAATATGATATCTATGAGAGTCAAATCAAAATATATCAAGTCGTTGGAACAAAAATATATCTAATCTAATAAAATGAAGATATACTAATGATATCTAAATGTATTTAATCAATATATACTCTAATAACTAGTGTCTAATCAATGTTTTAAATATCTAGGAACTAAGAACCAATAACCAGTGACTAGTGGCTAGTAGCTACTATGTAAGTAGTTAATAGTATCTAACTAATATTTATCGTAACACTCACTCAAATCCTTTACTCAATAACTAATTCATGACATTTAGATACATTTATACTTTAACGACAGATATATTCCATTGAGAAAAAATTAAATAACTTTGATTTCTTATGCAAGACTAAAAGAATATGATTGCTATACTAATTACTCTACTACATAACCATATGACAAAAATCATATTGGAAGATCATTAATAGCTCCAACGAAGGAATATTACAGTCATAGAACAAGAAGGAGAAACACATTAAAACAATAGTTTAAAAACTAGCTTTTCAATCTATTGACACACTATCCAATAAGCCAATTGATAACCTTATTCTAATTTAAATATACATGGATGTAAGTAGTGGAAATAAACATGGAAATATGATGAAAATAATTATAAAATAACAAGCATTTAAGAGGTGACGGGCCTCTAAATCAGAAATAAATTAAGGCCCATGCCTTTGAATTAAACACAAATTAAGGCCCATCTGACTATCCTTCAGCACATTAAACCTCTCTTTTTGCATTAGATAGTGTATTTTTAACTTTAATATATTCATTAGGAAGGTTTATGAATAATTGCATATTTGTGCCTAATATTATTTATTTTTGTGGAATATTATGAGAATATTAGGATGATTATGAAGATTTGGAGGAAGAGATTGTTAGTGTCAGCCTTTGCAGCCTTCCTCTAGTGATCAAACATGCTCTTACAAAGTGATTTTAAGGTGTCAAGGTCAAATTTTGTCATTTCAGTGAGTCTTCAAGCAAACTTTGGTCGCTAGGCATTAGGTCTAGGGTTGGATTTTACCCTTGTCAAAGTTGTCCAAATGACGTTCCATGTCACCATTCATATTGAGTGTACCATCATTCAAAGAGTTTTCATCATCATGTCAAGTTCCACTGGGTCATTTTACACCTTGTTCATGCTTTAGTTATGCCTAGGCAAGGTTCATTTCCCTCTCCTAGGGTTTTGAAGCTAATTTGTCTTGGATGGTCAAATCATCAGAACAAATTGTATCCTGATGTTCATACACCTTCCCCTATCTATAATGTACCTTATTAAACACTTCCCATCACTAAAATCCCCCAAATTCCTCATTTTCGCACAAACCCTAGTTGCTTGCTACAACTCGGCAATTTTCTAGGCTAGGCCTGTATTTTGCCTTTTTGGACCCCTTCCCCTCACTCAATTTCTAAGATTCCACTTTCTCCTACTTTCTAACATCCCTCCCTACTTCCCAATATTTTCTCAAGAATTTAGAAGCCCCCTATCCCCTTCATTTCGCTTCATTTCAGTAAATCCCTTGTCCCACACATCAGGATAGGTTTCCCTGAAATGGTGTTTCTGAGCAATCAAAGATGAATTTGGGAAACCTGAGAGAGGGTTTTGTACACAACAAACCAAGGAAGAAAAAATTCCTTCACGTTTCACACAGGTGTCATGGTTTTAGAGGAATATCAAAAATACAGTTGCCTTGGGAGAATTGATACACCTCTGAAGTGACCTTGGGAAAATGACGTTTTCTCCTAGCTTGGTTGGCCAAATGACTTGCTTGATGAGTAAAATGATAACTAGACACAAAGCAATTTACAATGAGCTATCATGAGCTAAATTGGGAGTTGAGGAACACCTTCAAAAATTGACCGCAACAGCACTCTGCCTTGAGGCAGCCTCACTGGGCACATTTTGACCAGTCCTGGGAGATCTGATTTTTTATAGGGAAACTAAACTCAAAATTGAAAAATTCAAGTTGGGTTGGAAAGTAGACTCAAATACCTTTCCAAGGAGTTATCCTGCACTCAATTGGGACACAGGGAATGCCTCCGAAAGTCTCCTACAACAAGGCGCGGCGCACAGAGGGAGATTTTCCAGTGTAAATTTACATTGCCGCGGTGCACAGGGCTAAAAGGCCTGAATTTGACTGAAATCTTCCTCCAGAACTGCAAATTATTCATTCCACAAGGTTTCCACAAGCAAAAAAGGTCATTTTGCAAATCAAGGTCATAAATAAACATTGCAAAGTGATTAGGAGAGCAAAGTGTGCATCGTGCGTGTTTGAGTGAGTTGGAGGCAGTTCCATGGAGCGCGACGCATATACTTAGGGGCACGGTGCACACAGAGGGCCTGACGTACATAAAGTCTGTCCGTAGTTCAAAATTTCCACAGGCGTGGCGCATACCCAGGGCGCGGCGCACACAGATCAAGGGCCAAAACAAGGTCAAATCACCTCCAAATTTTTGTGAAGCCCATCAGATTGAAAGGTAGGCTCTTTGACATCTTTTGTTCATCAAGTTTTATCAATGATATGATGGTTTATACCGATGTTTGAATGCAACCAAATGCATAAAATCAACCATAAGAAATCACCAAGAACCATGATGGCTAGGGTTGCTAAAGTGTGTTGTTAGTGCCAAGGTTCCATTCCACCCATCATTTTTCCCCTCACCTACCATTATTCCTGTCCTCCCTTTCTCATTTTTCCTAATATCCCTACCCTAAATAACTACCAAAACCTCTCCCCTATCCCTCCACTATTTGGTCAACATGACACCCCCAAACCTTACCTTGTTAAAACCCCAAACCCTACCCTATCAAAATACCCAAACCCCTCCCATATCCCTAAAAAAAATTCTTCGTATAACCCCTATTCCCATTACATTACTCCCTTCCTAATACTCCCTGTTTCACTGTTCCCCTTGGTGACAGATATCACAAAGGCACCCAGCCACACACCATCATCAAAGGGAAGCCTAGGTATAGTATACACAGCAGTCATGGCTTCACAACATTCATCGGAGTATGAGATAAAAACACACAGTGATTGGCGAAAGCGAACAAGGATAAGTACATGCTCGGGTGCATAAAGAACCATTATTGGGCACACAATCATGTTTGCAAGGCACCAATAAGGAATTTAAAGGCAAAATTGAGCAAAGCAACAAAAGAGGCAAAAGAGGCGAAAGAGAAAAATCGGCTTCGAAATCTTGGCTGAAGCTTCTGTGGCCCAGCATAGTGCCTCTTAGAGGACCTCTAGCCCAAATTTCAAGAAATTTGGGACAACTTTGGTCACATGGAATTTTTTTGGCACAAACACAGGTTTTTTCTCTATACGCGCAGCGCTAGTATTGGGAGCTCCAAATGAGAAATGGTTTGCATTTTTGGATTTAGCATGCAAACTCACGACTATTGGCACTCAGGCAAGAAATTTGGGCATGATTTGAGTCTCCAGGAGGTCAAAAACACCCAAAACATGGCCTCACTGCCCTTATTTTGACACACAGGAAGCAGTCTTGGGAGAATGAAGATTTGGAGGGGCAAATGAGCTCCAAATTCAAACATTCCACTTGGGTTAGAAAGTAGACAGGACAGGATTTCCAACAAGTACACTTGGGAACATTTTCGATTCTTGAAAGTGCCTTAAAACTGGCCTCAAAGTGGCACGATGCATACAGAAAAGGGCACGACGCATATAGGAAAAAAGGCCCAAATTGCCTATGTTTCGCAAAATTTCGCTTCGTGACTTTTGATAAGTGAGCCCCCTCATCTACACTTCATTTTTTTGGGACCAAAGGTGGAATTTAAAGTATTTTCACTCCAGATGGGCATCTATCCAAGTGGCCAAGGAAGGCAAAGGGTCACCCAAGCCATTTGTCATGTTTGTGGCACTGCACCTGTAGCTGATGTTTGGCTCTCCACCTTCATTTTGTAATGATTCGAGTAACTCCCCAACCCTTGGGCGTTCTATCTCTTCATGGAAAATTATATATATTGTATACAAACCATTTGAAAAAGGTTGGTTGGTTGGTAACTTCTGGGAGACTGTGGGAGAGAAACTCTGTTTCTGCATTGTACATTTTTTACAGAGGATTAATGAAAGGCAGTGGCTCTGTTTCATGAGATTCATGTGGTTGTGAGTGTAGAAAATGTTTCTCTTATGTTTCATATGTATCTTGTTATGTTTCATAGTTCATTTCATATTTATTTCCAGTGAAATTTTCTAAGTTAGCTAAGGTAGAATTCAATTTTATTGCTCTGCCTGTGGGAAAATTTCAGGTTCAGTGTTCATTCTTCTGTTGAAAAGGATTGATGTTGTCCATGCCCTTTTCACCCTCTTAATCTATCTCTCCATTCCGCACTATCTTAAACTAAATTGCTAAGCTTTCCGTGTATCTTGCATCACGAAGTAATCCGTGCCTTTGTATTAAGTTCTCTATTCATTGAGGTCCATTGGTCCCATACCATCCCAGAAACACAGTCATTCATAAAAATCACTTCTTGTATTCATCTTCACTTACTAGCCTAAGATAAATATTTCATTGTAAGTCATCTCAGGCCATTTCATTTATCTATCCACTGAGTGTGACTCAGAGAGAGCCCTCTCCTGTTCTAGTAGGGCTAGCTACCAGACTAAGCGTGGTTTGTGGTTACCCTGAATTTTGCCTTCTTTCAGCCTAAGGCAAATTTAGGTGCTGACATAGTGTCGACTCCACTAGGGAACGAAAATGGTTTGCTTGAAGATTGTTCTGCACCAGTACATCTATTAATCTTATATCTGATGGTTGATGGTGAACAACGATCAGACATAAGAAGACGACTTAAATCATTCACCTGGCGACTTCTTTCACTGAAGAATCCAGCAACTGGTAATTCATGGTGACTCCACTGCAGAGGGATCAGTAACTTTGAGATTTTTTAAAATTGAGTGGATTGCAAGAAGATACACTCCCTTGAGCTGAGATCACATTCCAAGCTTTCCAAATAAAATTCCGACGGTAGATTGGTCAAGGAATCTGCCTACGTTTAAAGATGATGGTAAGAAGGATGCTGCTTTACATCTAGTTCAATTTCACATGCATATTCGCAAGTTGAAGGTTGATTTTCCTGAAGATTTCTTAATGAAGATATTCCTGGCCACTCTAGAAGGTGAAGCCCAATCTTGGTATGAAATTTTCCCGCCTGCTTGTATTTATTGTTTAAAGGATTTTCATGCCTTGTTCATTGAAAGAAATAAAGACTCTTATCCATCATTAAATCTAGTTCATGACTGTTGCAAACATGCTTCTACTTTTATTGAAAGCCTTGAAAAATACTATGAGGATGATAACTTTATGGATGATGAGATCATGGAGGCCTTGTACGAGAGTCCATTTCAGCAACATGAAGAGAAACTAAAGGAGTCCCATCAAGATGCTCAGGAAACATTGCAGCAGAATCAAGATCTTTGTACGGTGGAATATGAAGGAGTTTTTCCTCTTGATAGTCAACATGAATTACATGAAATGGATCAGCGATATGAGGAAAATTTGTATACACCTTCACTTGAAAATATTGAAGACAATCACTGTTTGAGAAAAAGGAAACAAAAGGACTTATCTCCTTTGCCTGAAGACGAGATAGATCAACTCTTGCACGGTCATGTTCGAGCTCAAGCTAAAGCAGATTTGCAGTGCACACATGGTCAAGAAAGTGTTGGTGAAACTTCTTCCTCTTTTGAAAAGGATGACAGTCCGGTGAACAGCTTTATAGATCAACAGGTTGAAGATGACCATATGACTGAAAGTTATGAAAGAAAAAGGGTCGGTTCAGATCTATCCATAGAAGAAGACAACATGCAAGGAAGTCCAGTTCTAATTCCAGAATGTGATAATGTCAAGACAGCCATTTCAGATGTAGATTCAGATTGTGATGACCAAGAAAACCTTGTAATAAGTCCCATGAAAGAGAATTCTACTTTTAAAATCACCTGGAATGAAGAAAACAAAGTTTTGAATCCAAATGCTCTCATGTCATCAGAACATAGCCTTCATAAAGAGTTAGTCCAGTCATCTCATGAACAGCAAGATGATAATTTTGTTCAAGTAAGTGAAAAAGATCTGGGTGAATTTATGGTAGATGATATAAATGATTTTGTTGGGTTTCAAGAATCATTTGAAGTTTCTTTTCTCATGATTGATGAATGTAAAGACAATCTGGCTGTCATATCATATGAAGATGATCTACAATATATCCAGACTTCAGCAGACTAGACCATTCAGGATTCCCTTTCAGATTCGTCCTCATATGTCTCATGTTTTGAATTTTTTTTTGAAGAGGAAATCTGCTCATCTACTTGTTCAGAATTGTTTCAAGACCAAGAACCTACTCTTATTTATGAAAATAGATCAACATCACAAGAAAACAACACCTTGTTTCTTCAGCAGGACGAAAGACCTTATGTTCTTCATGATCCAATGGCAGATTTGTCGCAATCAGTAGTAAAGGTGATTATTGCAGTATTCAGTGATGAAGGAGATCATGGTCAATTATGTTTTTGGAAGCCCAGTTACCAGTATATGTTGTTGACCAGAAGATCTGATCAGGAGAATCAATCAAGGAGGCATCTACTTGATTGGTTACATTGGAAGACAATTACACATGATTGTACATATTGCATTAGTACGCAGGTGGCTATCATCATGATTTGAAACCCTCAAATCTTGATGGACTGCTGCCATTGAATAAGTTTTGTCAGTTCTTTGTTTTAGTTAAGTCAATCATGAGTCATTTCCTTTTACATTGAATTAGTTTTTCAGTCATGTTGGTCTATAATTAAGTCGTTCTGAGTCAGGTTTTAGTCAATAAATGAGTCAGAGTCTTGTGTGGTTTGTCGAAATAATGGCTCCATATCCCAATGGACGAATGCATTGTCTACTCACCCAAAGATTTGCATCTCTTGGCACCTCCAAGGAACTAGAGCTACCATCCCCCATTGGAGCCAGTGTTAGTGTCAGTCTTTGCTGCCTTCCTCGAGTGATCAAACATGCTCTTACAAAGTGATTTTAAGGTGTCAAGGTCAAATTTTGTCATTTCAGTGAGTCTTCAAGCAAAATTTGCTCGCTACGCATTAGGTCTAGGGTTGGATTTTACCCTTGTCAAAGTTGTCCAAATGACGTTCCCTGTCATCATTCATATTGAGGGTACCATCATTCAAAGGGTTGTCATAATTATGTCAATTTCCACTGGTTCATGTTACACCTTGTTCATGCTTTAGTTGCGCCTAGGCAAGGTTCATTTCCCTCTCCTAGGGTTTTGAAGATAATTTCTCTTGGATGGTCAAATCATCGGAACAACTTGTATTATGATGTTCATACACCTTCCACTATCCATAATGCACCTTATTAAACACTTCCCATCACTAAAATCCCCCAAATTCCTCATTTTCGCACAAACCCTAGTTTCTTGCTACAACTTGGCAATTTTCTAGACTAGGCCTGTGTTTTTTCTTTCTGGACCACTTCCCCTCACTCAATTTCTAAGATTCCACTTTCCCCTACTTTCTAACAACCCTCCCCACTTCCCAAAATTTTCTCAATAATTTAGAAGCCCCCTATCCCCTTCATTTCGCTTCATTTCGCCAAATCCCTTGTCCCACACATCGGGATAGGTTTCCCTCAAATGATGTTTCTGAGCAATCAAAGATGAATTTGGGAAAACTGAAAGAGGTTTTTGTCCACAACAGACCAAGGAAGAAAAAGATCCTTCACATTTTACACAGGTGTCATGGTTTTAGAGAAATGACAAAAATAGAATCGCCTTGGAAGAATTGATACACCTCTGAAGTGACCTTGGGAAAATCAAGTTTTCTCCTAGCTTGGTTGGCCAAATGACTTGCTTGATGAGTAAAATTATAACTAGACACAAAGATCTTTCCCCATAATGTGCGATCATTTCCTATGTGAAAATTGAACAAGTGATGAGTGGTTTATGAGAGCAAAGCCCTTTATAACATAAGCATTGATTCGATTATAAATATAAGGATACAATACATACCTTTTGTAATAGTTGTACATCATGTAGATCAAAATATTGTTCCATCTGTAGTATCTAATTTAACGGATCCTTTCCAACAAACTTCCTCATATCTCCTTTTCTTGATTTTAGGAGCTCAATCTGAAATGACTATAACTATGTAATTTTGGATCTCCAAGTTTTGTAATTGTGTCCTATGGTAGCTCTCTGAGTCCTATTTCTAGCCCCACAAGTCTGATCAATATTCAATTATTCAAGAAAGAACTATGCCAAATCTCCTACGATGACTTGATTATACATGTTTTTAGTAGAGTGAGCTTGTACGAAGTACCATGTTTCATTGTTTCAACCTTCAGACCTGAAAACATTACACATAAAATTATAGTCCGTCCTCTTTTCTATAAATTATGATGAAATTTCAATATGATTCTCAGAGAGAAAGTTATAATGGTTTTCCCAAGGTTACCTATTTTGGATGTAATTCAGGAGACTGCAAAAACCCTAAAGGTATTGGACTGTATCTCTGAAAATATAGCTAAAAAGGATCTTAAATTCGGGTTCGAGCTTCACCAAGATTTAGGTTCAAACGGGTTTTTATTTCAGAGTCTAAGCCTTCATAGAAAACATATTATAGCGAAAATTCCAATATGACCTGATTGAGATGGAATTCTGGAGCTTTCAAAAACCCTAACTTCCTCAGATCATCTCTTTGAGCATATAGTGAGACAATATTTGAAATTCTGACTCGTGGTTTAGCGATATTTCAGCTCAAATGGTTGTTTTTGTTAAATTCTAAAACAACACAAAAAAAATTCATAGTGAAAATTCCATGATGAACTGTTTGGGGCAATGAAACACTAGAATGCAAAGCTCTGTTACCAAATGTTATAAAATCATCTCATAAAAGGATAGAGAATATAGATCAACAACTTAAAAATTAGCCCCTTCGAGGGGGAAACCTCTTTTACATTACAAAAATGAACACTTCTTGGATGATAAAAATGATAAGACCTCCTTTCTATATGTAGGAGTCTAAGGGGTCATAATATAATCAGAACCGGCATAACAATAATATTGTAGGGGCACAACAATAAAAATAGTGAGCTTCTATGGGGCATACTAATAACAACATGGGGACTATATGGGCACAATAATACAATAAGGTGGTTGCAATAATAACAATAAGGGGTTACACTAGTAGTATAGGGACCTAACAACTTTATTCTAGGAAAGTGGTAAATGAAAGCCATGAACTATGGTCTTTGAAATGTTTAAGGAAAAAAGTAAAAATCCTCAAGAGGTTGGGGTCTTCTTCTCTTACAAAATTAGTGATTGGCACTCCTAGTGCATCAGTCACTCTCACCAATTCGCTTTGTTTTTCAAACGACAGCTAACCTATGATAATAAAAAATAAGAAATGACACTGAAATCTATGGCTATGTGTATAAATACAAATTCAATGATCCAGTGGAATGGTCATGTAACTCGTCAAATGAAAATATGATATCTATGAGAGTCGAATCAAAATATATCAAGTCATTGGAACACAAATATATCTAATCTAATAAAATGAATATATACTAATGATATCTAAATGTATTTAATCAATATATACTCTAATAACTAGTGTCTAATCAATGTTTTAAATATCTAAGAACTAAGAACCAATAACCAGTGACTAGTGGCTAGTAGCTACTATGTAAGTAGTTAATAGTATCTAACTAATATTTATCGTAACACTCACTCAAATCCTTTACTAAATAACTAATTCATGACATTTAGATACATTTATACTTTAACGGCAGATATATTCCATTGAGAAAAAATTAAATAACTTTGATTTCTTATGCAAGACTAAAAGAATATGATTTCTATACTAATTACTCTACTACATAACCATATGACAAAAATCATATTGGAAGATCATTAATAGCTCCAACGAAGGAATATTACAGTCATAGAACAAGAAGGAGAAACACATTAAAACAATAGTTTAAAAACTAGCTTTTCAATCTATTGACACACTATTCAATAAGCCAATTGATAACCTTATTCTAATTTAAATGCACATGAATGTAAGTAGTGGAAATAAACATGGAAATATGATGAAAATAATTATAAAATAAGAAGCATTTAAGAGGTGATGGGCCTCTAAATCAGAAATAAATTAAGGCCCGTGTCTTTGAATCAAACACAAATTAAGGCCCATCTGACTATCCTTCAGCACATGAAGCCTCTCTTTTTGCATTAGATAGTGTACTTTTAACTTTAATATATTCATTAGGAAGGTTTATGAATAATTGCATATTTGTGCCTAATATTATTTATTTTTGTAGAATATTAGGAGAATATTGGGCAGCTTATGAAGATTTGGAGGAGGATATTGTTAGTGTCAGTCTTTGCATCCTTTCTCCAGTGACCAAACATGCTCTTACAAAGTGATTTTAATGTTTCAAGGTCAAATTTTGTCATTTCAGTGAGTCTTCAAGCAAAATTTGGTCGATACGCATTAGGTCTAGGGTTGGATTTTACCCTTGTCAAAGTTGTCCAAATGACGTTCCATGTCACCATTCATGCTGAGTGTACCATCATTTAAAGGGTTTTCATAATCATGTCAAGTTCCACTGGGTCATTTTACACCTTGTTCATGCTTCAGTTGCACCGAGGCAAGGTTCATTTCCCTCTCCTAGGGTTTTGAAGCTAATTTGTCTTCGATGGTCAAATCATCGGAAAACATTGTATCCTGATGTTCATAAACCTTCCCCTATCCATAATGTACCTTACGAAACACTTCCCATCACTAAAATCCCCCAAATTCCTCATTTTCTCACAAACCCTAGTTTCTTGCTATAACTTGGCAATTTTCTAGGCTAGGCCTGTGTTTTGCCTTTCTAGACCCCTTCCCCTCACTCAATTTCTGAGATTCCACTTTCCCCTATTTTCTAACATCCCTTCCCACTTCCCAAAATTTTCTCAAGAATTTAGAAGCCCCCTATCCCCTTCATTTCGCTTCATTTCAGCAAATCCCTTGTCCCACACATCGAGATAGGTTTCCCTCAAATGATGTTTCTGAGCAATCAAAGATGAATTTGGGAAAACATGGAGAGGTTTTTGTCCACAACAAACCAAGGAAGAAAACTGTCCCTCACATTTTACACAGGTGTCATGGTTTTATAGAAATGTCAAAAATACAATCGCCTTGGGAGAATTGATACACCTCTGAAGTGACCTTGGGAAAATGAAGTTTTATCCTAGGTTGGTTGGCCAAATGACTTGCTTGATGAGTAAAATGATACCTCGACGCAAAGCACTTTACAATGAGCTATCATGAGCTAAATTGGGAGTTTAGGAACACCTTCAAAAATTGACTGCAACAGCACTCTGCCTTGAGGGAGCCTCACTGGGCACATTTTGACCAGTCTTGGGAGATTTGATTTTTTACAGGGACACTAAAATCGAAATTGAAAAATTCAATTTGAGTTGGAAACTAGACTCAACTACCTTTCCAACGAGCTATCCTGCACTGAATTTGGACACTAGGAAGGCCTCCAAAAGGCTCCTGTAACAAGGCGCGGCGCGGCGCACATGGGAGGCGCGACGCACAGGGCTAAAAGGCTTGAATTTGACTGAAATATTCCTCCAGAACTGCAAATTCTTCATTCCACAAGGTTTCAAAAAGCAAACGAGGTAATTTTTCAAATCAAGGTCATAAAGAAATGTTGCAAAGTGATTAGGAGAGCAAAGTGTGCATCGTGCGTGTTTGAGTGAGTTGGAGGCAGTTCCAAGGAGCGTGGCACATATACTCAGGGGCACGGTGCACACAGAGGGTGCGGCACACATAGAGCCTGCCCGTAGTTCAAACTTTCCACATGCGTGGCGCATACCCAGGGCGCAATGCACTGGGTTTTGCACGCAGTACACACAGATCAGGGACCGAAATAAGGCCAAATCACCTCCAAATGTTTTTAAAGCCCATCAGATTGAAAGGTAGGCTCTTTGACATCTTTTGTTCATCAAGTTTTATCAATGATATGATGGTTTATACTGATGTTTGAATGCAACCAAATGCATAAAATCAATCATAAGAAATCACCAAGAACCATGATGGCTAGGGTTGCTAAAGTGTGTTATTAGTGCCAAGGTTCCATTCCACCCATCATTTTCCCCCTCACCTACCATTGTTCCTATCCTCCCTTTCTCATTTTTCCTAATATCCCTACCCTAGATAACTACCAAAACCTCTCCCCTATCCCTCCACTATTTAGTCAACATGACACCCCCAAACCTTACCTTGTTAAAACCCCAAACCCTACCCTATCAAAATACCCAAACTCCTCCCATATCCCTAAACAAATTTCTCCCTATAACCCCTATTCCCATTACATTACTCCCTTCCTAATACTCCCTGTTTCACTGTTCCCCTTGGTGACAGATATCACAAAGGCACTCAGCCTCACACCATCAGCAAAGGGCAGCCTAGGTACAGTATACACAACATTCATGGCTTCGCAACATTCATTGGAGTATGAGATGGAAACAAACAGTGATTGGCGAAAGCGAACAAGGACAAGTACATGCTCAGGCACATAAAGAACCATTATTGAGCACACAATCATGTTTGCAAGGCACGAATAAGGAATTTAAAGGCAAAATTGAGCAAAGCAACAAAAGAGGCAAAAGAGAAAAATCGGCTTCGAAATCTTGGTTGAAGCTTCTATGGCCCAGCATAGTGCCTCTTCGAGAACCTCCAGCCCAAATTTCACGAAATTTGTGACAACTTTGGTCACATGGAAAATTTTTGGCACAAACACAGGTTTTTTCTCTATACGCGCCGCACCAGTATTGGGAGCTCCAAATGAGAAATGGTTTAAATTTTTGGATTCAGCATGCAAACTCATGACTATTGGTACTCAGGCAAGAAATTTGGGCATGATTTGAGTCTCCAGGAGGTCAAAAACACCCAAAAAATGGCCTCACTGCCCCTATTTTGACACACAGGAAGCAGTATTGGAAGAATGAATATTTGGAGGGGCAAATGAGCTCCAAATTCAAAAATTCTACTTGGGTTGGAAAGTAGATAGGACATGCTTTCCAACACATACACTGGGGCACATTTTGGACTCCTGAAAGTGCCTCAAAACTAGCCTCAAAGTGGCACAATGCATACAGAAAAAAGCACGACGCATATAGGAAAAAAGGACCAAATTGCCTTTGTTTCACGAAATTTCGCTTCGTGACTTTTCATATGTGAGCCCTCTCATCTACACTTCATTTTTTCGGCACCAAAGGTGGCATTTAAAGTATTTTCACTCCAGATGGGCATCTATCCAAGTGGCAAAGGAAGGCAAAGGGTCACCCAAGCCATTTGTCATGTTTGTGGCGCTGCACCTGTAGCTGATGTTTGGCTCTCCACCTTCATTTTGTAATGATTCGAGTAACTCCCCAACCCTTGGGCGTTCTATCTCTTCATTTCACATTCTATATAGTATATGCAAACCATTTGCAAAGGGTTGGTTGGCTGGTAACTTCTGGGAGACTGTGGGAAAGAAACTCTATTTCTGCATTGTATAATTTTTATAGAGGATTAATGAAAGGCAGTGGCTCTGTTTCATGAGATTCATGTGGTTGTGAGTGTAGCAAATGTTTATCTTATGTTTCATATGTATCTTGTTATGTTTCATAGTTCATTTCATATTCATTTCCAGTGAAATTTTCTAAGTTAGCTAAGGTAGAATTCAATTTTATCGCTCTGCGTGTGGGAAAATTTCAGGTTCAGTGTTCATTGTTCTGTTGAAAAGGATTCATGTTGTCCATGCCCTTTTCACCCTCTTAATCTATCTCTCCATTCCGCACTATCTTAAACTAAATTGCTAAGCTTTTCGCGTATCTTGCATCACGAAGTAATCCGTGCCTTTGTATTAAGTTCTCTGTTCATTGAGGTCCATTGGTCCCATACCATCCCAGAAACACAGTCATTCATAAAAATCACTTCTTGTATCCATCTTCACTTACTAGCCTAAGATAAATATTTCACTGTAAGTCATCTCAGGCCATTTCGTTTATCTATCCACTGAGTGTGACTCGGAGAGAGCCCTCTCCTATTCTGGTAGGGCTAGCTACCAGACTGAGTGTGGTTTGTGGTTACCCTGAATTTTGCCTTCTTTCAGCCGAAGGCGAATTTAGGTGCTAACATAGTGGCCACTCCACTAGGGAACGAAAATGGTTTGCTTGAAGATTGTTTTGCCCTAGTACATCTATCAATCTCTGATCTGATGGTTGATGGTGAACAATGATCAGACATAAGAAGACAGCTGAAATCATTCACGTGGTGACTCCTTTCACTGAAGAATCCAGCAACTAGTGCTTCGGTGACTCCACTGCAGAGGGATCAGTAACTTTGAGACTTTTTAAAATGGAGTGGATTGCAAGAAGATATGCTTCCATGAGCCGAGATCACATTCGAGGCTTTCCAAATAAAATTCCAAAGGTAGATTAGTCAAGGAATCTGCCTACGTTTAAAGATGATGGTAAGAAGGATGTTGCTTTACATCTAGTTCGATTTCACATGCATATTCGCAAGTTGAAGGTTGATTTTCCTGAAGATTTCTTAATGAAGATATTCCTGGCCACTCTAGAAGGTGAAGCCCAATATTGGTATGAAATTTTCCCGCCTGCTTGTATTTACTATTTAAAGGATTTTCATGCCCTGTCCATTGAAAGATATAAAGACTCTTATCCATCATTGAATCTAGTTCATGACTGTTGCAAACATGCTTCTACTTTTATTGAAAGCCTTGAAAAATACTATGAGGATGATAATTTTATGGATGATGACATCATGGAGGCCTTGTACGAGAATCCATTTCAGCAACATGAAGAGAAACTAGAGGAGTCCCATCAAGATGCTCAGGAAATTTTGCAGCAGAATCAAGATCTTTGTACGGTGGAAGATGAAGGATTTTTGCCTCTTGATAGTCACATGAATTACATGAAATGGATCAGCAGTATGAGGAAAATTTGTATACACCTTCACTTGAAAATATTGAAGACAATCACTGTTTGAGAAAAAGGAAACAAAAGGACTTATCTCCTTTGTCTGAAGACGAGATAGATCAACTCTTGCACGGTCATGTTCGAGCTCAAGCTAAAGTAGATTTGCAGTGCACACATGGTCAAGAAAGTGTTGGTGAAACTTCTTCCTCTTTTGAAAAGGATGACAGTCCGGTGAACAACTTTATAGATCAGCAGGTTGAAGATGTCCATATGACTGAAAGTGATGAAAGAAAAAGGGTCGGTTCAGATCTATCCATAGAAGAAGACAACATGCAAGGAAGTCCAGTTCTAATTCTAGAATGTGATGACCAAGAAAACCTTGTACTAAGTCCCATGAAAGAGAATTATGTTGTTAAAATCACCTGGAATGAAGAAAACAAAGTTTTGAATCCAAATGTTCTCATGTCATCAGAACAAAGCCTTCATAAAGAGGTAGTCCAGTCATCTCATGAACAACAAGATGAGAATTTTGTTCAAGTAAGTGAAAAAGATCCGGGTGAATTTATGGTAGATGATATAAATGATTGTGTTGGGTTTCAAGAATCATTTGAAGTTTCTTTTCTCATGATTGATGAATGTAAAGACAATCTGGCTGTCATATCATATGAAGATGATCTACAACGTATCCAGACTTAAGCAGACCAAACCATTCAAGATTCCCTTTCAGATTCGTCCTCATATGTCTCATGTTTTGAAATGTTTTTTGAAGAGGAAATCTGCTCATCTACTTGTTCAGAATTGTTTGAAGACCAAGAACCTACTCTTATTTATGAAAAGAGATCAGCATCCCAAGAAAACAACACCTTGTTTCTTCAGCAGGATGAAAGACCTTATGTTCTTCATGATCCAATGGCAGATTTGTTGCAGTCAATAGTAAAGGTGATTATTGCAGTATTCAGTGATGAAGGAGATCATGGTCAATTATGTTTTTGGAAGCCCAGTTACCAGTATCTGTTGTTGACCAGAAGATCTGATCAGGAGAATCAATCAAGGAGGCATCCACTTGATTGGTTACCTTGGAAGACACATTACACATGATTGTACATATTGCATTAGTGCGTAGGTGGTTGTCATCATGATTTGAAACCCTCAAATCTTGATGGACTGTTGCCATTGAATAAGTTTTGTTAGTTCTTTGTTTTAGTTAAGTCAGTCATGAGTCATTTCCTTTTACATTGAATCAGTTTTTCAGTCATGTTGGTCTATAATTAAGTGTGTCTGAGTCAGGTTTTAGTCAATAAATGAGTCAGAGTCTTGTGTGGTTTGTCAAAATAATGACTTCATAGCCCAATGGACGAAGGCATTGTCTGCACACCCAAAGATCTGCATCTCTTGGCACCTCCAAGGAGCTGGAGCTACCATCCCCCATTGGACCCAATGTTAGTGTCAGTCTTTGCAGCCTTCCTCCAGTGATCAAACATGCTCTTACAAAGTGATTTTAATGTGTCAAGGTCAAATTTTGTCATTTCAGTGAGTCTTCAAGCAAAATTTGGTCGTTAGGCATTAGGTCTAGGGTTGGATTTTACCCTTGTCAAAGTTTTCCAAATGACGTTCCCTATCATCATTCATATTGAGTGTACCATCATTCAAAGGGTTGTCATCATCATGTCAAGTTCCACTGGGTCATTTTACACCTTGTTCATGCTTCAGTTGCGCCTAGGCAAGGTTCATTTCCCTCTCATAGGGTTTTGAAGCTAATTTCTCTTCGATGGTCAAATCTTTGGAAAAAATTGTATCCTGATGTTAATACACCTTACCATATCCATAATGTACCTTACTAAACACTTCCCATCACTAAAATCCCCCAAATTCCTCATTTTCGCACAAACCCTAGTTTCTTGCTACAACTTGGCAATTTTCTAGGCTAGGCCTGTGTTTTGCCTTTCTGGACCACTTCCCCTCACTCAATTTCTAAGGTTCCACTTTCCCCTACTTTCTAACGTCCCTCCCCACTTCCCAAAATTTCGGCAAATCCCTTGTCCCACACATAGGGATAGGTTTCCCTCAAATGATGTTTCTGAGCAATAAAAGATGCATTTGGGAAAACGGAGAGAGGTTTTTGTCCACAACAGACCAAGGAAGAAAAATGTCCTTCACATTTTACACAGGTGTCATGGTTTTAAAGAAATGTCAAAAAAACAATCGCCTTGGGAGAATTGATACACCTCTGGAGTGACCTTGGGAAAATCAAGTTTTCTCCTAGCTTGGTTGGCCAAATGACTTTTTTTGATGAGTAAAATGATAACTAGACACAAAGATATTTCCTATGAGATATCAAGAGCTAAATTTGGAGTTGAGGAACACCTTCAAAAATTGACTGCAACAGCACTCTGCCTTGAGGCAACCTCACTAGGCACATTTTGACTAGTCTTGGGAGATTTGAGTTTTGATAGGGCAAATGAACTAGACATTGAAAAATTCTAGTTGGGTTGGAAGGAAGACTCAACGACCTTTCGAACAAGCTATCCTACACTCAATTTGGACACCCAGAAGGCCTCCAAGAGGCTCCTGCACAAAGGTTCGGCGCACAGAGGGAGCGCGGCGTACATAGGGAGATTTTCCAGTGTAAATTTACACTGGCATGGCACACATGGGAGGCATGGCGCACAGGGCTAAAAGGCCTGAAGTTGACTAAAATCTTCCTCTAGAACTGAAAATTCTTCATTCCACAAGGTTTCCACAAGCAAACAAGGTCATTGTGCAAATCAAGGTCATAAAGTAACGTTGCAAAGTGATTAGGAGAGAAAAGTGTGCATCGTGCGTGTTTGAGTGAGTTGGAGGTAGTTCCAAGAAGAGCAGCGCATATACTCAGGGGTACGGTGCACATAGAGGGTGCAACACACACAGAGCCTGCCTGCAGTTCAAACTTTCCACAGGCGCGGCGCATACCCAGGGCGCGGCGCACTGGGTTTTGCGCGCGGCGCACACAGATCAAGGGCCGAAACAAGGCCAAATCACCTCGAAATTTTTGTGAAGCCAATCAAATTGAAAGGTAGCCTCTTTGACATCTTTTGTTCATCAAGTTTTATCAATGATATGATGGTTTATACCGATGTTTGAATGCAACCAAATGCATAAAATAAACCATAAGAAATCACCAAGAACCATGATGGCTAGGGTTGCTAAAGTGTGTTGTTAGTGACAAGGTTCCATTCCACCCATCATTTCCCCCTCACCTACCATTGTTCCTATCCTCCCTTTCTCATTTTTCCTAATATCCCTGCCCTAAATTACTACCAAAACCTCTCCCCTATCCCTCCACTATTTGGTCAACATGACACCCCCAAACCCTACCTTATTAAAACCCCAAACCCTACCCTATCAAAATACCCTAACTCCTCCCATATCCCTAAGCAAATTTCTCCCTATAACCCCTATTCCCATTACATTACTCCCTTTCTAATACTCCCTATTTCATTGTTCCCCTTGGTGACAGATATCACAAAGGCACCCAGCCTCACACCATCATCAAAGGGCAGCGTAGGTATAGTATACACAGCAGTCATGGCTTCACAACATTCATCGGAGTATGATATGGAGACACACAGTGACTGGTGAAAGAAAACAATGAAAAGTACATTCTTGGGTGCATAAAGAACCATTATTGGGCACGCAATCATGTTTGCAAGGCACGAATAAGGAATTTAAAGGCAAAATTGAGCAAAGCAACAAAAGAGGAAAAAGAGGCAAAAGAGCAAGATCACCTTCGAAATATTGGCTGAAGCTTATGTGGCCCAGCATAGTGCCTTTTAGAGAACCTCCAACCCAAATTTCAAGAAATTTGGGACAACTTTGGTCACATGGAAATTTTTTGGCACAAACACAGGTTTTTTCTCTATACGCGTCGCGCCATCGGCGCGACGCGTAGGATTGGGGAGCTCCAAATGAGAAATGGGTTTGCATTTTGGAATTAGCATGAAAACTCAGACTACTGGCATTCAAGAAAGAAATTTGGGCATGATTTGAGTCTCCAGGAGGTCAAAAACACCCAAAAAATGGCCTCACTGCCCCTATTTTGACACACAGGAAGCAGTCTTGGGAGAATGAAGATTTGGAGGGGAAAATGAGCTCCAAATTCAAAAATTCCACTTGGGTTGGAAATTTGACAGGATAGGATTTCCAAAAATTAAACTTTGGCACTTTTTGGACTCTTTCAAGTGCCCCAAAAATGGCCTCAAAGTGGCACGACGCATATAGAAAAGGGTGCGGCGCATATAGGAAAAAAAGCCCATATTGCCTCTATTTTGCGAAATTTCGCTTCGCGACTTCTCATAAGTGGGCCCTCTCATCTAAACTTCATTTTTTCGGCACCAAAGGCGACATTTAAATTATTTTCACTCCAGATGAGCATCTATCCAAGTGGTAAAGGAAGGCAAAGGGTCACCCAAGCCATTTGTCATGTTTGTGGCACTGCACCTGTCACTGATGTTTGGCTCTCCACCTTCATTTTGTAATGATTCGAGTAACTACCCAACCCTTGGGCATTTTATCTCTTCATGGAACATTATATATATTGTATGCAAACCATTTGCAAAGGGTTGGTTGGCTGGTAACTTCTAGGAGACTGTGGGAAAGAAACTTTGTTTCTGCATTGTATATTTTTTACAGAGGATTAATGAAAGGCAGTGCCTTTGTTTCATGAGATTCATGTCGTTGTGAGTGTAGAAAATGTGTCTCTTATTTTTCATATGTATCTTGTTATGTTTTGTAGTTCATTTCATATTCATTTCCAGTGAAATTTTCTAAGTTAGCTAAGGTAGAATTCAATTTTATTGCTCTGCCTGTGGGAAAAGTTCAGGTTCAGTGTTCATTCTTCTATTGAAAAGGATTAATGTTGTCCATGCCCTTTTCACCCTCTTAATCTATCTCTCCATTCCGCACTATCTTAAACTAAATTTTTAGGCTTTCCGCCTATCTTTCCTCACGAAGTAATCCATGCCTTTGTATTAAGTTCTCTATTCATTGAGGTCCACTGGTCCCATACCATCCCAGAAACACAGTCATTCATAAAAATCACCTCTTGTATCCATCTTCACTTACTAGCCTAAGATAAATATTTCACTGTAAGTCATCTCAGGCCATTTTGTTTATCTATCCACTGAGTGTGACTCAGAGAGAGCCCGCTCTTGTTCTGGTAGGGCTAGCTACCAGACTAAGCGTGGTTTGTGGTTACCCTGAATTTTGCCTTCTTTCAGCCTAAGGCGAATTTAGGTGATAACAGAGATAATTTAGGGACTTTCTCCCTACTACAAGAGGATCAATATTAAATAATAAATCAACAATATATTATGGAATTATGGCACATATTGTGGAACTCCAATGATTGAGAAAATCTAGGAATGTGTTCCTTGCCATTTAATGCAGATTCCTAGTATGGTGAACTAAATCCACTAATCAAGGGATTTTAGTGGGGAAAGCTTCCTCCTTTCATGGGGAATGATTCCTAATCATTTTTTATAAGTAATAATTTGAATTTTCCTCTAGGGATAGATTTTGGATTAGTCTTCTTGTGGAGAGAACTTGTATTTTTGCAGCTCCATTGTATTTTCTTGCAGGGATGTAATTGTATTAATGAAAATAATGAACATTGGTGTCATGTTCAGTTTCTAAATCTTGTTCTCCTCCATAGGGGTATGAATTTTGTTGGGCTTGGCCATCCCAAGAGCCTCAAAGCCCTTTTGTATAATTTTATTTCCTTCTTTTCACTTCTTATTCAGATGCATCTCTTGTTTTTGTTTCTTTCTATTTCTACATTTAGTATTAATTATTTATTTTTATATGATTATGTTAAATGGTTAATGTAAGTTATTTTGTAGGATCAAAAGCATCATTTCATCCTTTGAAAATATTTTGAAGGTCATAGTAATCATTTAGCTACTTGGATTAGTCTTCTTATTCCCAAATCTAGATTTTTGGAACTCTTTTGTAGCAAAGACCAATAAATTTATGTTGTTTTTTAGAGCATTCTAATGAGATTCAATACAGTTGGTTTCACTTGAATTAGATCACAAAAACATTCTATTTAATAAAAACATTTACCCCATTGAATTTTCACTTGATTGGGTTAGTCATTTGATTGATTTACTAGCTTAGTAGTTCTCAAATGTTTGGATTCTCGACTAGTAATTTTCCTTTATTTAATAAATCTTTCCCATGTATAGATGAATTTGTGGATAGACGTAGACAATAATGTGTGTTGTTTTAGGAGCTTATACATTTCACAGAAACCTCATCTCGTTCACCTCATTCAAGCCTCAACCCCATGTCACCAAAATCCACTAAAATCTCAATCCAAATTCTTGTTTTATAAGCAAAAATTTCCATTTCCATTGAGCAAATCTACCCATCTTGAAGCCCTTGCTTGAGTTCTCACTGGTGTCCACCACCTCCATGCATTTATCTTCCATTTTCGACCTTTCCCAATCTCCATTCCACCTTCTAGACCACTTCCTAAGCTTTCAACCTGTTTTTTTTAATAAAACAAGAGATTCTGTAGACATCTTGTAGGAACTAGTACATCGTGTGAACATCGTGTAGCAAATCCTGTAGTGACCTGTTTTGAGCCCGAACTAAGACATATCATCATTGAAGCTAGGATTAGGCCTCTACATAACCTCCAAGCCATAAAAAACATTGTATCCCTCTTCCTCCACACCTATGTCCCCTACCAAAGAACAAGGAAAGATTAGCATTTGCATTTATAAAATGAAAAGATAAAGAAGAATAGTTCTTTTTATTTCTTAATTAGCACATGGATGCAGAAGTTAATACTCCCTATATCAAATCCCATGGTCAGTTAGTTTAAATCATTACATGTGATAGATAGGGTTCAGTTAGGTTTCTTTTACATTTATTTCATGATCTTTATGCAATTAGAATATGTTTCTTCCCTTGTACTTTATTTCTTGCAATATGTTAGGGTTTCCATTTCGAGTAATTCATTTTCTGAAATTAGTTTAGGATTTTATTTTAGTACATGCACTCCATTACATCAAGACAACAAAGGGAGGACACATTATATGCTTCACATATAGAATCGATACCTCTTAATTTTGTATGAACCTCGGGTTGATAATTAAAGTTGTAACCTTGGGAGTTGCAACATTCTTGTTGCAATACCAAGGCTCATCAATTTTTTGCGTTGTTGCCGAGGAGGTGTCAAAGTATGCATTATTTTATTCCCTATTTTATTCATTTATTTTTACTTTTTGCAAAAACAAAAAAAATATTTCCATTAGGAATATTCAATTTCAAAAATAGAAAAGTGCATTGCATTAGTGTTTTCGTTCAATCATAAAAAACAAAAAAAATATCACGTGGTGTAGTAAGAGCCACATCACCATTCATTTTTGCAGGGATAAGAAGAATATGTCAAAGAATGTAGAAGAAATGGATGGAGAAGATAACGATGAGGAAGATCCTCTCAGATTTCCCATTCAACATATTGATGTTAATGTGCACATGAAGAACATCCATCCATCTTTTCTTCCAAAATTTCATGGTCTAAGGTTAGAGGAACGAGAAACCTTTCTCTTTGAATTTGAAATTATTTTTAGATATTATGGTTACTTGTTAAACAATCAAAAATTGAGATTGTTTCTAGGAACATTGAAGGATAGAGCTCTTAAATGGTTCATGAGTTTAGGGACTAATTCAATAAGATCATGAAATGGTATGCAAAAGATATTTCTATAAAAATATAAATATCATGATATTAAGGAAGAAATATTTAAAATGAACCAAAGAGAAGATGAGAGCCTTGAAGATCTAATAGAAAGGTTCATGTATAATGTTAAGAGGGAAAAACTACATCATTTAGGATTTGACATACTAAAAACCCTCTTACATAGAACAATTAGGTATGAGTGGATTGATATCCTTGATCTCATGAGTAGAGGTGATGTATACCAGTTATAATTTGAAGAAATTTGTGAAACATGCAAACAAATATCAAGAGGAAGGGAAAGAGTAGGTAAATCAGCATCAAGATCGGTAAGTCAAGCTAAACTTGGAAATTTGTTGGATGATTTTAAAACAGAAATTCTTAGCAATCTAACCAAACTGGTAGAAATGTTAAGAATGTAAGATGAAGAAAAAGAAGATGCTGATATTTATGTTTTCCATGCAGAATCATATGACTTTAAACATTTTCCATCTTTACCAAGGTTGAAGGAAGTTCACCAAAAGGTGTTACACAAAAAATTGTCACCATGACTTTCTACAGTTTGTGTGAGTCCATCACCACTCATACATACCTCCTTTGCAAGTCTTAAGCCTTATCTCTTCATGTCAAGCCTTGAAAATGGGAGAAAGACCTTAAAAATATCTCAAATCCTGGTTTCGCACTTTCTCCTAGCATTGCCTACAGTACCGCACCCAATGGTCATGTCCCCTGCGAACTTGACCGCTCTGTCTGTTAAGCGATGGGTGCGAACCCTTGTAAAAGTTTAAAAGGCGTGAGTTCACTCTTAGAAACTCACCTTGGGTCACTTCTGGACGCTTCTAGAAGGAATATTACGCTGGCAAGTCTGCTCCACCTTGGTTCATCCATTCCACAACTATCGGAGCTAACTCCATGATATGAGGTGCTTATGCCATTGAAGGAGTAACTTATCCCTTCAATGGTGGACCTGCAACTTCCTCCATTTGCCCTATAAATTCAGGCATTGGGCTAGTTGTAGGAGAGGTTGAAAGCTAAAGATTCTTGAGGGTAAATGTTGCTGGAAATTAGACTTCCTTTTCAAGCTTGTGAGAGGAGAGACCACATACCTTTCATTTCATTTGGGAAGTGAGTGAGGCTTGTCAAAGTAGAGGAGATTCATGCTAGACCCTGGAAAGAGCTTGTGCAACATCAAGGCAAAGGTTGTAAGGTTCTTTTATTCATAAAGTTAATACAATAAAGTTTATTTTTCTCAATGAACTGTCTCTAATGGTTTATTTTATGAGCTCCTTGATCTTCATAATGAACATGTTTTATTATATTATCTATGTAGGTGTTCTTTGATATGTGTTTGTTTGTGTATGCAGGTTATTAAAAGGGAACTACTTGAAGCTGTTGGAACAAAGCTGCCACAAACAAGCATTGGACCGAGGTAGGGTCTATTACACCTCTTAGTTTTCATTTATGAATTGAAACATATTTAGAGAAAAGTAGATTTACTTGTGTTACTTGTTGCTAGATATCATTTGATACTAGGGAGATCGGTCTTGTCCGCAAGAACGATTTATCCGGCCAACAAATTGGCGACTCCGCTGGGGACTGGTTTTGGTTTTTAATTTGTCTTTGCTTTGACTTAAGAAACTTGAGTTTTGGTTTCTGATTTTGCCTTGATGTGTGTGGGATTGGGTACTTATTAAATCCTGGTTTGATTTTTATTTTTCGGATTTTTGGAAGAGGACCGCACCTTCTGCATTAGGTACAGTGCAGACCTGTCCCCACTGTTACAATATAACACAGAGCGGTACCACACCTGGTTTTATTGGGAACCTGCGGACCCTGTCAAAAGTTTGAAAAACCTAAGATCCTTCTGCCTAGTTAAGTTTAGTTTTTGTCCATAGCTGGTAGTTTATGCCCAGATCTACATGTGTCTTGACAAAGTTCCTTGTGAATTATTTTTCATTGGCATTCTCATTTGAAGTGATTTTCTAGACGTTTTGCCTGTTGGATTGATTTTTGCTTGGTCTTCGTAATAGCTCTGAGATCAAAATCCTTAGAGCCTTAGATCACCCTGGTGTCTCTGGTTTTCTTGCTGAGTTTGACTAGTTTATGAAATCTATCCTTGAAGAGAGCTAGATCCCTTTTTTCTCTTTTGCAAAACTTTGATTAAACTTGATTGAAAGTTTCGAATTTCATTTTTTATTAAAACATAATTTGGTGTTTTTGATTAGTTTGTTTATCTGAACAAATTGATCCTTAGTTAGCTGAAAAACTAAGTTAAGCATCCTCAAAAACATTTCAAGTTTCTTTTCAATCAATTTTCTTTAGATCTTAAGATTAGATTATAGTTTTGAGTATTTCATAGCAATTATAGAAGCTTGTTGAAAAATTTGTTTTCAATAGTTTTTAGCGTTTTTCTAGAAATTTTAAAAGCTCTCTTGAAATCTTAAATCATACTCGCGTCATTCTTCTACATTCGCACCAATAGTCAAAGCTTCCTTTGTGCGTACCCCACCATCTTGCAGGCGTAGTGTGTAGTACCTAGTCCAAGGCCTAGAAGCGTTGTTGTTTTGACACCTCCCTTTTGAACGTATCCAAGAACGTATCTACCTCATTTAGACCATCATAAGCAGGTAGATTTCTTTCTCCTAATGACATACAACACAGGGACTAGGTCATAATGTTGCAATTCAGCGTAGTTACCTCGTGTCCCTGATTCTGCCATTGTTCTACCTCTTCATCGGAATCTAAAGTGCAAGAACTCTCACACTTTCATGTAATTTGCCTATCTGCGGTGGGATTCACCTAGTCTTGGTCTTGCGTTGTTATAGTCCAAATCATCATCACTCTCATAGTTGCGAACTAGTTTTGTATAGCACGATCCCTCAGTAGGATCCAGGGGTATTATTACGAGTAGTGAATTCTTCTCAAAGATCATCTTCTACTTCTTCAAATTGATTACCATGTTCCTAATAGTGGCCCAGTCAATTCCCAGAAATGCGGGGTAGGGATTACTATCATCAATAATCTCTATCACTTCAAAATCTTCCAGCACGCTCGCTCCCTCAATATCCACAGTTATTCTCTGCAATCACCTCATGGGTATGATTCTCTATTGGTTCTCCATTCTCAGCTGAATCGGAGACCATTGCAGTGAAGGTCTTCCCATTCTCTCCCATGTCTGTTTCGGTAGAACATTCACATCTGATCCAAAATCCAGAATGACTTGATCCATCTCATATTCTCCAATCTGCGCAATGAGTCTCATTTCACGCCCCGTCCTTCTTTTATGCTTTATGATCTTTCAGACTATGCACAGTTCACCTAATGCGGTTCGAGCACATCTATTGGTAAGTTCTTGTAACCCTTTCATAACCTTACTATCACACAGTAACTTCATATAGGTTTCTAGGAAAGTGGTGAGCATAGAGGGGTCCATCTCCAGTTCTAGTTTATCTTTGCTTCCTAAAGTGGAGGCCTCAGCGAAGCTCTTCTTCGATTCCATGAATGCTTCGTAAGCATGCTCCAAATCGAACTTAAATTCTTTCACCGGGGCTTTGCAAACCCAGGTACTATCTTCCAGCTGTTTTCCATTGTCCTCTCCCATCACAATTCCACTTCAGAGCACTATATTTACATTCGGATCTTCCTCATGCGGCTCAGACGTCATAATTTGTAGGTTCTAAGTTGGCATAGGTGGTAGCGCTCCTTTTTTGCGTATCCTAGCTATCAGCGTAGGAAAATCTTTTGTCTCATGATCAAATAGTGTGCAATACTTGCATGACAGATGCATTGGATTAGTGCGATCGCAGGAAAAGTATCCTGGTCCTCCACAATTGTAGCAAATCAATTTTCCGCGACCTCTACCAAGTCCTCCTCTGCCTCGGCCTTGTCTACGCCCCTGAAATCTTGTTCGCGCCAGCCCTGCATTCTGGTCAAGGGGCCACGTTTCATCTTGAACCCTGTAGATGGGAGTTCTATCCATCATCAATTCATAACTCCTACAAGTACACTCGTCATATTCCACCGACCTGCAAAAGATGTAGAAAAATTGTTGCAAAGTTTGTGTATACTTCTGTAACAAGTGTCAGTTATCCATGGCATGCTTTTCGACTACTTGACAGATAGCACATCACAAAGTAGCCATCGTGCTAGGTCCTACTTGAGCTTCTAGCCTTAGAGGCATCGGTCCTCCTCCTACAAGGTAATTTGTAAATATCACGCAGTGGTCTTTGTCATGACCCTGACTCTTGCATTTCATGCACCATACTTCTTCGTGCACTTCTGGTCGAACCATCCTATTCTACTTTAGGCTTTGCATCTCAAGGCATAGATTCTTCAACTGCGCATGGATCTGTTGAACTCCTAGATTATGATCTTACATCAGGGTATCATGTAGTCTCATGGAATCTCTAGGGCCTCTGCTCAAGTTGTTATCTTTTGCTATGACAGTACACTTCTTAAATGTGGTAGTAGTGAAGCCACAAACCACTCGCGATGTTGTCCATCTGTCGAATTCATGTTGGCTTCGTGGAAAATAAATTTTAGCTTTGACCTAACTCCCAAGGCATCTCACCTGCTAGAATCATGACCTCTTTGAATCTGACAATCGACTGTGCTTCAGATTTAGGCCTGCTAAATTCCCTATTCAATGTTTCTTCGATGTCTGCTACTCTCGCGTTTGGAATATTGTTAGAGTACTTAATATACCAGGTTAGCACGTGATCATGTAGGACACTAACTAGTGTTGCTTTCTCTATATGCTCATCTGTAACACCTTGAGCTTCCCATACAGCCTTCACTACGAACCATAATTGGTCTGGATCCTCATTTCCCAACCCTTTGAACAAAGGAAACTTCATTGTGTTCGCCATACTAAATCGCGGTGGTGGTGTAGGTGGTATGGGTGAAGTCGGAGGTGATGGAGGTGAAGCCGATGGTGGTATGGGTGGAGGAGGTATTCGTGGAATTCCTTTTCTTATCAGATGAATAGAACTTCATGGAGAGACCTTCACGATCCCTTCCGTGTCCCCTTGTGAAGGTGAAATCAAGGAGTTGTTCTCTGGACCCTTATTTCCTTCATTTCTGTAAATTCTTCTGGTTAGCGTAGACCTGAACATCAAGGGAACTCCATAACCCTCTTTTCGCACAACAACATTTTAATGCAAGTATTCAAAGATTTTACATACTTACCTCGCGGTCCTTTGAAAAACCATTGTTAGGTAAACTTGACTTAAGATAGAGTCAAAGTTGACCAGGTTAAATAGTGATGGTTTTGGGGCACATAGTATTATGCACCCATAGTATTATGCCCGTCGTATTATATGTAATGGAGCTTATAAAAGGCTAGAAGGACTTCATTGTAATGCAAGACCTAGAGGTGAGCGGTGAAGGCTCTATTAGAGCTCGAATCTGCCTCAAGCTGAGGAAGGCAAAACTCAAGGAAACATCAAACCAAGCTCAACCTCGTAGCTAGCCCTACGAGGATAGGAGAGGGCTCTCTCCAGTCAATCTCGATAAAATGAGAAATAGGGTGCGAGATGACTTAAAATGGGAACTGGTTTTAGGCTAGTAAATTGATATGAAAAGGTGTTTTAATGAATGATGGGGTTTTTTGGGCAGCGTGGGATCAAGAACAACGTGATCAGGGAAATAAAATGAAAAATGCAGATTATTACATAAGGCAAGATAGGAAAAAGCTTAAAAATTCAATTTGAATTTATATGGAATGTGAAGAATGTTTGAGAATGTTGAAAAGGGTATGGATTCATGAATCCTTTTCAGACGGAGGAGAACATAGAACTTGAATACTTTCCCAAGGCAGAGCAGCAAGCTGAATTCTTCCCTTCACACTTAAAAGTATTCAACAGGCAATGATTATGAAAGAAACAAGAAACATAACAAGAAACATATGAAAACAGAGAAAAACATAATGCTAAGTTGTTACCACAGGGATCTTATGAAATAGAGTTGCAAACTTTCAATTAAATCTCTGTCAACTGTACAATAAAACTCTGTATTTCTCCTCACACCTCTACCAGAATTCTCTAACTCTTCACAAATGTTTTTCAATACAATATATTAAACTCAGCTAGGAGAAAACAGATCGACCCAAAAACAAGGGCGTTGTTTCAACTGAAGCCATGAAGATAGAAAAAGGATCATACATCTGCTCTAAAGATAGAAAAGCATTACATTATGTTAAGCCGTGCCAAATCTCTAATGGTCGGCTCTCATTTCCTGCCTAGTAAATCTGACATGAGAAAACCTTGAAATAGTTACAAAATCGTACGTTATCCTCACATTGGTGAATTGTTACAGTTGCAATACAATCTCCGGATCTGGTGCTTGGTTTAAATTTTGATTTGCTTCAGAATGCTATTGGAGTTTGAGAACCAAAAATACCCTTTAAAGCATCTTGGGTGCATGTGGCATTCCATAAACCAGAGGAGGCGAGAAATGTCAGAGAACCATACGGGAATGCAATTCGTCTCTTCCATGCTTCTGCGGCGGCACCATATCTAATAATATATAGGAAAGTGAACTTACAAGTTACCACGAATGTCAATCTCTCGCTTTAAAACTGTTTCATTCAGCGCCAAAGAAACTGCCAAAGCATCAACTGTATTTTCAAGAGTAATGTCCCTCAATTTAATTGAACATAGGTATTCTAAAATATCATGCTCAAGCTCTCATTTGACAGCTTGTAATTTACTGAAGCATTTCTTTCCCTCTCGACCTCTAAGCTACAACATTCCATTTTGATATGTCCATTGACCCATTTTTTTGTTGAGCCCGCTAAAATTTTGATGGACGATCTATGCCTTGGCCTTTGGAAGAATTCAAATCGTTTAACTCAGTTTGAGTTGTTCCTTCTACATCCTTTGGATCGTGAGCAAGATGATTCATCCTGTAATTATGCCACAGTGGTAATGACTTTGCAAGCCATTTGAGGCATTTTGACACCAAACTGGACGCAAGGGCAAAACAAATTTGGCTCTGAGACTCTATGGGTAGCGCACCTACCCAACGCGTAGCGCGCACCATATGCGTAGCACCCGTGTTCTTTTGCAAAGGCTGGGGATGATATATGCGTAGTGCCCCTTATAGGGTAGCACGCCTCCTATATGGGTAGCGCACACCTCCAATGCCTGTCCACAACTTTTCCAAACACGTCTTTGGCCCTCCATTTCACAAATTCGACTTATGTCGTGAGAATTGGTGGAAATGGATGATTTTCCAAGGCTTATATGTGAAGAAAATATCTCATAAAATCAGATTTGATTTTAAATTTTCTCCATGACCCATTTTATAATGTTTGGCACTTTGACATTCGACCACTTAATATAATGTTGTTCTTTGGCTTTCTTATGCTTTTCTGAGTTTTGGACTAATGAAACTTGGTTTCTTTTGTAGGGATTGGAGCTGCTGAAGTTGCTGCCATTGAAGAACTGTAAAATTTGATATACTTTGACAACTTACCCATTTATTACAAAGACACATCTGATGATTTCTTCTTCAAAACAGGGTTTTGAAGAAGAATCAATCTCGCATTGATAACCATCTTGAGATAGAAACTCACTAAACCTTCTTCTAGCCTGTAGGAATCATTTGACAAGTTTGAAGACCAGCTATAAAACCTTGACTCTGAAATGACTCTTTTCTAGACCACAGTAACATCAATGACTGCGAATGACGAGAAATGAACCTTGGAGAATTTGATTCTGACAAGGGACTGACAGGACCGAGTCTAACAGGCTCACTTGGTCAGATTGGCCAGGGTTTTGGTCAATGCTAATGAGATCTTATTAGGTTGGGTTTTTCCCCAGATTTGGGTTTTTCCCAGATAAACATTTGTGTTTATGTGTTTATGGTTGTTGCTGGTTATTTTTATATTTATTCCTCTCAGTGATTATTTATGTTATGCAGTAAATTTCTTAACAACTGGTATCAGAGCCAGATATTGGCTTCAAAGGGATTCTTTGATGCCAGGGTTTTATAGTGCTTGATGAGATCAATGCAACCTTTTTACAGAACTGGGTCTAAAACTAATGGTGGAACAATTGTACGCGGAAGAACCTTGAGGAGAATGTGTGGAAGATAGTGTCGTAATTGCTAGGGATTGCAGTGTATTTGCGATATTTACCGGTTAGGAACATGCTGACGAATTGTTCGGGATTCATGCGGATATTTAAAGAAGGTCAGCAAAAGAAAATTGTTCATGTGGCTTCGAAAATTGTTCGTTTTCTGCTACATGAGGCCACCGGTGCTAGAATCTATGAGGTTGTCATTGGGCTCGCAGTTGGCGCAGTTTGATGGATCTTCATGTACAAGTAATTATCTAACTATTGTTATTTTGACAGTCAAGGGTTTTTGTTTTCTTGTGCCGTGAACTCCTGAATTCTTCTGTCCAACCAGCCTTCGACTTCTTCTTTAGTTGGATTCCAATGATATGACATCACACATCTCTATGCAGATTCCAGTCCCGACAATGGAACCATTTGTTGGCTTAAGGGGGCCTGACCCAGGTTCAGCGTTAGTTAGCCAAACAAATCCCTACACTACTGGCCCTTTCGACATCAACCCACAGAGGGCGGACTAAAGTCTCACCCGAAGTAGTATGGGGGGATGCTGGAACCAAGTTTCCTCACCCTTGAGATGGTTGTGATGTCGGTTTATTCCAACTATTCTTACCTTCGTGCAGATTTCTTCGCTCTCTACTCTTTCCTTCAGTACCTTCGCAAAGTGTTACCATTGACTTTCGCACAGTCGTAACTAGGGGTTGAAGTCCTTTCACACTGCTAAGGCAGCGAGCTGTGATATCTCCTAAACTACACTAAGTATCTTACTTATATTATTAACATATCTTAGTTAGCTTCATGAAAACATATTTTGTTACTGGCGTTCACTTAACCAATACAGTGATACACATTCACGTATCATATAAGCATTAGAAGTGAAATTCATACCCAATATAATAGATGCATAAACAAGAAATAAAGATGTAGAAATGATAGAATACTCCTATTTATTAATAATTCCAGATGATTACAAACTCAACTCGCCCTACGCACTCAGCTGTAGGGGTCTACGCACTCAGTTGTGGACTACTATGCCTCTATGCACTCAGTTGTAGAGCCTCTACCTACGCTACGACCCAAAACTTAGACTTACACTTGAGAGCTATCTCTCTAACATCTTCATCATTGATTTTCCATATTGTATGTCCCTATCTACTTAGAGCTTCGCTCTATTTATACAATCCCATCGTCCGCAGACCATGGGTAGATCTTCTACAACTGACATTACATTATCAAAATAAGGGCGGACAACCCTATGACTCTTTAACAACTACGTGCTCCGCGCCCACAAAATGTGGAGTCTTTACATTGGAATTACAAAATTGGACCAAAATCTAGGCTCTAAGCCCTAAAACTACCCTTGGGGGATCTTGCACCCAACACTTTTTCTTTTCATACTCTGATTTATATATGCTGCTTCAATGAACATAACTCACGTGTAACGCAACTATATTTAGCGCAACCACTGTATATCCAACAAACTTATGATTTAGTTAATTCATCATATCTTGATCTTTAATCAGTGCATATGTCCTTCATTAACCCTATAAACAGTAACCATGTGCAGTAATAACATAACAAACCATCTCACATAAGAAACACACATGAACACCAAAATTTAATGTGGAAACCCAATGCAGAACAAAACCACCTGTTGTTGTCTTCTTTTAATATAAGAAAAGCATGTTTACAATCTTTTACTGGTGTAGACTCATGCCTATACGCAGGAACCCACCTACAGAAGGCTACAACCTTCTCTCATTCTCCATCTTCTACTGGAAGGGAGCTACAACCCCCTAGCTCTTGTACTAGCTGATATGCTTACTAGTATGTAGGCGCCATCCTATAGAAGGCTCTAACGTTCACTCATTTTCCAGCTGGTACTGGAAGGGAGCTCCAACCCCCTAGCTCTTGTACTAGTCGATCCATTTACTAGTACGTAGGTGCCAACCTATAGAAGGCTCCAACCTTCACTCGTTTTCCAACTACTACTGGAAGGGTGCTCCAACCCCCTATCTTGTGTACTGACCAATATGTTTACCAGTACATAGGTACCTACTTACAAAAGGCTACAACCTTCTTTCTTCCTCCAGGGACCACGTTTCATAAATTTTTAGACTGGATACTCCTGGAATACAACACCACAATCTGAAGGCCTCGCTTCATCAAATTTTCATATTGGACCCGTCAGCAACATTGAAGCTGAAAATTAATACCCACTACAATACAACCATGAAATACATCTACATCAACCAATGAGTGAAACTCAATCATCAATCTCTGAATCAACCACAACTGAATCAATCAATCACTGAAAACCCATCATCACTGAAGCAAATCACAATCAATCAATATGAACATTCAGAACATAGTCATTATAACACAATGCAAAACCCAAAACTCTACATCAATCACCAGCACAAACTGAAACTTCAAACATCATTTTTCATATTGTATACGCTACTTCAATGTGTCGGACCTGTGTGTATATGTGCTTTTATCAAAGCGAACCAGCATACAGATCTACAAATACAAACTTAAAAAAAAACTTTACAGATATTCCAAAATTCAGTTATACCCATATCATAACATTTACAGAATAAAACATGCGCCAGTATTCGGATCTAGACTATCCATGATCAAAGCACATAATGATAATTAATTTTATGTCTTATGATCCCGATCCATCATCGATCATCAACCACATAGGTGCATCCTTAGTTTAGATCAAGAAAAGCATCAAAAACCCATAACCTACATATTTGATCTAACACTTCATAAGATATTCAATACTTACCCACTCTCGCCTAATGCTCTTCTCCTCCTTATATAGGTTTAGGCCTTTCTCAATACCTTGGACCAAAACCACTTAGGACCAATACCTTCGATCAAATACCTAGGTTCAATACCTCAGACCAAATACCTCAGAACAAATACCTTGGACCAAATACCTCGAACCAAATACCTTGGATCAATACCTTGGACGAAAATACCTTGGACTAAATACCTCAAACCAAAACCTTGGTTTTCCAACATGTATGTCCTTTTCCTCCTATGAAAATGCATAGATATGTATACGCTCCTTTTGTTCTATTAACCCACGTGTATACATTGCTTGGACAAGGTGAACCAACATATACTTCTTAAACTACTCCCTTTCTTTAATCTCTGGAGTCTGATTTGTAATCCTTCGCTATTAACCTGCTGCACTATGAACTATCATCTGAGTCATATTCCATCAAGGAAAACACCTGTATCATAATGCCAACAACCATGTCATCCTTAGCACAAGGCCTCTCTACACAACAGAATAAAATTGACAAGATTGTAGCAACCTGCAAAAATACCTTCACTCGGCCTATGGGAGTGCCTTGCACTACTGTGGTGTAGGTAAATCTCTTATGCAGATAGACATTATCCCTCTACCCCTAGAGTGGATCTAGCTACAAAGAGAAAAACCTAATGAAAACTTCCTTAGGCTATAATAGAATAAGAGGGCCAACCTCTTAGAACGCTAATATTCTTGATGGTGACCTCACTCCTTTGCTCTAGCTTCTTTTCATTCTTCTCCTTCAAATACCTAAAACAAATAGACAAGAGACAAAAAAAAATGTAATAGCATACAATCACATTCAATCTACTTAAAAAGTAAAGGAACCTTAAGCCATCAAATGTAGTATCACACTCAATGTAGGAAATAAATCATTAGTTGTATTGATATAAAGCATAGAAAGAGATACAACTAAAGCCTTGACATTGCAGGTCTCCTCCAATGTATCTGGGTTCCAACGCCACTGCTAACATCTCGTGGTTAGCCTCAACAATGGAATTTTAATGCTTATTCCCTTTAGTTCCAAACCAAACCAAACACACTATATTCCCTTTACACACATAAACTAGAAGGATAAATCTATAGATATCTTGTTGGTTATTCAAGCTCCAAAAAGACTAGCTCAACTTGGAAAAGGAGTTTATATAGCTTTTATGGAGGGTAGATGGTTTCTCTTATGATGGGAGTGGGCTTATCTCTTTGGTTTTCTCCATATTTATATGGGAAAGGAGCCCAAACAGACTCCCTCGACTCTATCCAGCCCGACCATTTACCAGACTTCTATTCATGAAGCTTCTAGAGATGGAACCTTTGAATCCATTTTTAAAAACTTGCCAAAAGAGGATTGACGCAAGTGAGGAAGGGCTCACTTGCACCATTCGGTGCTAGGTATATTTTCAAACTATGCAAATCGGCGTGCTGAAGGAACTGATCACTAGCATCAGTCTTGAAAACTGGGATTAAAGGAAGATTCTTGGGAAATGATGCAAGAGGGGAATGGTTAGCACATGAATATGGATGTAAAGGCATGCTCTTCATGATGGGAAAGCATATAGAGTTCACTATAGAGGTCCTCTAGGATTGAGGAATAGGGAGTATATGGACAGTGACAAAATGTTGTGTAATAGATTCCCCCTAAAGGGTGAAGGCCAAACTTGAGTGAGGGGTGAAATGCTTTACAAGTAGATGTGTGGAACCAAAGACAGACGTTGGAAAGCCTGCAAGCAAGCATAGATACATATACATTACTTAAAACTCTAATAAATGATACATGAATCCTGGTATGGATGCAACCATACATAGAATGATCATGTAAATGGATCCAAGGTATGGGCGTAGCCGTCCAGTAAAGGGGATCATATCGAACCCAAGGTATGGTCATAGCCATCCAATAATGATGATGGCGCTCACGTTACTAGTAGCACAATCCATGGAATATGAACAAGGAACTGAAGTCGAACACCCATGAAATAACCAGATCGAAAGCTAGTAATGTGAACTTGTCATTGAGTGCAAAGAACTTGCCATTAGGGCATGCAAGCTCTAAGGCACTGGAAAGGAGTCTCTCGACCAACCTTCTGAATAATGATCTAAAGTTGACAGGAAGTGACCTTGTTGAAGGAGGGCCATTATGTATCCTACATCATCCACATGATACAAAGGGATGTGATGATTATGGATGATACAGAGAATCAAGAATGAGTGTAACTACAAAAGGATAACTCTTGAACATATCGGCGACACGACTCCGGAGTTTGGCAACTTTTGGATCCATAGGATTGGAGGTCATGATGACATGGTAGATATTAAATGGAAAGGAAAAAATGAACAGTCCAAACCAGGAAAGTCAACGATGAAGTCTGGATATCCCAACCTGACACGAAGAAGAAAGTGTCATGTTCAAGAGTGAGTTGCCGACACAACAGATAGAATTTCCCATTTTCCCCCACCATTTCTAGTAGGTACCCCAATTATTTTTTAATCACAAGCTTGAAGGGGATAGCATGTCCTCACACTGTAAGTCCATCCTTCGGATGAATCCGGCCTAGTAAGATTAATGAGCCCTAGGAAGGAGAAGCTCATGTCCGTCATGATGATGAATCCGATGTCGTTTAAGTTTAATGAGTTCGACAAAGGTGTAACTCCGTATATTTTTCATGTTTAGAGATTTTGAAAAAGACATGGAAAAGAAAACTCCAAAAGGTTCCTTTTCGTACATTTGTGTCTCTCCAGCCCGAAAAGGTAGAAAATAATACTTGAGAGAATTGCTTGACCATGTCAGTCAAGGAGTACCTTTTTCATAAATAGTTTATCCCAGCCTGAGAAAGGGGTAAATGTATACTGGGTAAATGACTTTTCACAGCCTTTAACGAGTTCAAAACGACAAGAGATTCGTAATATTTTCATGTTTTAAGAGTCAGAAAAGAGTTGAAAGCAGACCCCCAATTTTTATTCTCTTTAACAAGTCAAAAAGGGAAAAATACTTGGTGATCTTTTCATTTCATTTTTTACGAGTTGATAAAAGAGCTTAAACACAACTCCAGCACCATCATCATCAATCCATCATCTGTTGCTACACAAGAAGCAAATGCATTATCTGATTTCTATGGTAAAAAATAGGAAAAAAATGCTTTTAAAACCCTATAATATGAGTAGTACGAGCAGCGACGTGTTATCATGAACACCATGTCGAGTAGTCCATAGTTTTATCATTTACAGTTTTGAGGCCTGCGAGACACAGATGTACTGAACACATATATTATTTTTTGGGTTTTGATGTATGATACTCAAACATTATCGATATATATATATATATATAATATATATATATATATATATATATATATAATATATATATATATATATATATATATATATATATATATATATATATATATGCTATATTTCCTATTTACTATTATACAATGTTTTGTTTTTTCACATGTTGCGTAAATGTATGTCTAACACATAATTAGCTAATGCATTTGTTAATGTATTCATATGCCTAGGAATATGATGATATGTAATGTAATAAAAATTTATTTCCAATAGACGAATACACAAATACATTCTTAATATGTGAGGGTTCTTGACAAAATATTGCCCATTGAGCTAAAGAACAACAAGTTGTGAATCGAGGTTAACAACCATTTCCCAAATGTCAATAGTGATAGCTTCTGACAAGAGTTTGATAACTGTGCTATATTCAGCAATGTTATTAGTTGTTCAACCCAAACAAATACCTTCAAGATCAATCAACTCACCATTAGGAGCATAGATAGCCCTTGCCATAAAAGATAGATTCTGGGTACTATGGAAAGCACCATCAGCGAAACTGACATAAGGAGTCACATACATCTGCAAAGCAAGTGAAGGCATAATAAGCAAAAAAGCTTCTTGAAAAAACACACCAAACCAAAATTGCACAAAAATGAATAACACACTTATGTAGAAAAGTAGCCATGCGAGATGACTCAGGCATAGTACTTTTTTACAGAGTCCATTGGCAGACTTGGGTAATCAATCAATAGCGAGGAAAACTGGAGTTTTACTGTTGACATGACGTGTAAGCATCGACTCAGCAAAATAACAGAGTAAAACTCATGAAAGGTTGTGCTCCCATGCCCCTTGGGCGAGTGAGGGTTACGAGTCATAAGATGAAAACCCCGTTGTGATAATGGGTCAACGGTAGAAACTCGAGCAGACGAGGAAAACCTGAACTCACGATGAGATAAAGGTGCCCCCAATTGAAATATCTTGACAATTTCAGGATAAACTGAAATGTTAATAGGCAACATTGGGGTAATATTACCCATGTTCCCTTGCAACCAGAATTCGTGGGTCAAGATAGGCATTCAAAGTGTTTGGGTCAAGAAACGAGAAGAGAACGTCTCAAGATAGGTAGACATGACCGTCGAGCTTGGTAAGAATGAGGAACGATGATGAGTATCATTCCATGGTGCTTCCTCCAGAGAAATTAGTTCAATGATACTTTCATCAGAAGGAAAAGTCTCCATTAAGGGATTGGGGGAATCTAAAGAACCAAGCCACGGGGATTGAGAATACGTATCAAGAGACGTACTCGAAGCAGTATGATCGGTAGGTACCAAAGCTGAGGCCAAAACAATCTCCACATAATTTATCTCGGCAGGGCTTAATGGCATGACATCACCCCCTGTATCAACAAGATCAGGAGAAGGAATGACCCAAGGATCAGTCTTAACCGAGATCATGTTGACTGAGGCAACATGCGGAGGTGGGCGTGGAAAAATACCCATCAAGGTGGGATTTTTAAAAAGTCTAGCCCCCACACTCTCATAAGGAGCACTAGTATGCTTCATGTATGGAACTTTGCCATCCAAGGAAGAAGAAGCAAAGAAAGACAACTGGTTGATCATGAAAATTTTACCTTGATGAGGAAAAAGGAGCATGTGGAATAGAGAAGAGGCCACAGCATGCATAGCGTGGATCCAACTCTGTCTGCGTAGAATATTATAATTAAGATGTTCATCCACAATTTCTACTTCGATATGTACTTTCTTGCCTTCCAAGGTAATGGCAAGATTAGGAAGGACACCGAATGGTCGAGAATCACGCCCATCGAAGGCTTCCCAAGTGTTAGGTGATTGGTTAAAGGTAGGAGAACTAATTTCCTTCCAACAAGAGAAAGACATGATGTAGGTGGAAGTATCTTCATGAATGAAGGTCTTGTGAATTCTCTTCTCATTAATGATGACCTAAATGAGGAAGGCAATCTAATGAGGTAAGTGTGGAACATCGTTTTCCAGATCAAAACAAAAGAGATTGGAGTCAGATGGATCAATACCTCTAATAGTCGACAGCAATGCTTTCTGCTGAGAAGTATAGCTTTGAAGGACCTCGAGAGAAAACATACCCAATGGTGCTTGAGCCAAATCCTCAACAATGCTATAATGCTAAGAAGCTCAAGTGTTAGGATTATACAAGGACTTTCACAACACACCCTAAGAGGGCGATCAAATAGGGGAATCAAGATTAGGTCGCTCTATATGGAGAGGAACAGAGGTAGACTGGATAAAGGAGGAAGGGGCACCTTCTTTCTCTTTCCCTGCTATCAGGGTAGGTGTTTGATAATATTTCGATCTGGTAGCCACATTTATAGCCGTACTCATCATAAATACTTGGGAACTTAAGGAAGCGGAAGACTGAGGCTGGTCTACCATTTGGGTTTGCTGAGCTGGAAGTGGGCTCTTTCAAGACAGCTGGGGTCCCTTTGAGCAAACGACTAACTTCATACTGTTAGGGACAATATTTAGTATAGTGATCCTCCTCATAAATGAGGCATGGATACTTGGGCTTCCTTTGAGAAGCATCACCAATAGACAACTTAGGAGGGCCCTGTTTTGGCGCATTGACTTTGGTCTTGCCTTTCCCCTTGTTTTTACCTTTAGATGATTTGTCTACTGCGGTAGACTAGATAGAGTGAACCTCAGAAGTTTTACTAGGACAAGTGAATTTTGAGAGGGATCATTGGAACCAGTGTTGGAGATCACCTTCTGCTTCGAAGAATATTTTGCGAGGGTCAGAGACACAAAACCAATCACTCCATCAACAGGTGGCATAGCTAGAGACTTCAATGTTGTTAGATCAGATGATGATCTTGGAGCATCAAATAACATATCATATAACAGGCCAAGTTGCGAGTAGACAAGGTCTAAATACTGGGCACGAGTGATGGCTTGCTCCTTAGTGTCACAACCACCCATGGCCATGTCCTTGGAAATTTTGCTAACGAATGACTTACTAAACCATTCTATCAACAACTGATCAACAATTTAAAACTTAATCAGGTGACACCGACACCTCCATTCATGGATGTGATCGAAGATATGGGTCGCAGGGTCTTATTTAATGGACGTAAGCAAATGGGTGTTAGTTTCATAGCAAACTGGTAGTTGAAAATGTGTGAGGAAAGCCTAGCAAGAGGGTTAAACTCATTGCAGGTACCTCGAGGCAATTTGATGTACTACTTGGCTGCAGCACATGTGAGAGTTTGTTGAAAAAGTCGAAGATGAATAGAATCATCAACGTACGAATTGGAGGAGCACCAGAGGTGGTATGTCATCATGTGGGCTTGTGGATCCTCCTTATCTTTTCCCTCAAACTTCGGACAATCACTCAGAATCTTGCACAGGGCTAGAGGCCAGTATGGCAAATGAAGAATAGGATCATTCATAAGTCTAGAAACATCTGGCATCTCCAATGTGGCCGAGAATGGAATAAAAGGCATTTGGGGCCTCTAAGTAGGCCCAGACTGCAGAATCCATCCTTCTTGGTAAGGATTTTGTCCCCATAGCAGAGGCTTTTGTCCATATGGAATTTTATTTTTCCCCCACTATAGGTTTCTTTTCCCGTAGGGAGGATTCTGACCTAGATTTCCTTGATATTGTCCAGCCATAGGCTATTGATAAGCAACATATGGGTTAAAAGGCTATTGATCCTGTTGGCCTTGGACATACGGATTTTGCATCTGCTGCCCCTGGACATAAAGGTTTTCAATCTGCTACCCTTGGACATAAGGATTTTGCACCTCTTTCCCTTGGACATAAGGATTCTGAACCTATTTCCCTTGGACATAAGGATTTTGAGCTTGCTGTTGCAGGACTTGACCTTGACCTTGCAATGGTTGACCCTATTGATATGAGTAAAAGGATTTTTGTTGCTCGGGGTGACCTTGTTGCTCCAAGGGCTAGCCTTTCTGCTGTAAAGGTTGTCCCTGTGGCTATAGAGGTTGACCTTGCGAAGGCATAGGTTGGGAAGCTTGGTGAACAAATTGTGTCTACGGCTGCAAAGTTTATTGTGACTATTGCAATGGTTACCCCTGCTATTGTTATAGTTTTCCTTGTTGCACAGTGTCTTCCCTTGCTGTTGTAAGGATGGCCCTTGTAGCTCAGAAGGTTTCCCTTGCTACGAAAAGGGTACATGGACAGTTCCTGGAGCAATACCTTGAAAGTTCCCAAATTGGATCTAGCCATATCCACCAAGCATGGCAGATGGACCAGGATGAACATAAGGTCAAACTTGAGGGACATAAGGCAGATTTACCATTGTTTCTAAACCATATGGAAAATAAGGAGGTTTAAATGGACCCTGAGCCACATATGGCCACTGATACTAGATGTTACTTGACCCAGAAGGACCAGCAGGGTTCAACTGCTAGTATTAGACATTACTTGATCCAGAAGGACTAGCAGGGTTTTGGAATAGCACCGTAAGAGGGTTGATTCATTCCAACCATGTGATTTTGTGAGCCACTCACATTGGTTGAGCCAGACATCATGGAGATTTCATATCTTCCCCCCTAGGCATTGGTACAACATTTCCACTTACTGGAGGGGTCGAAGAACTTACAGAGACTTGACTCAATATTGTGAGTTGAACCAAAGGATTCGGCTGAAATGATGAAATGAGCAGATTCAGAATGGTGGGTTGCATAGGAAATGGAGTGACTACAATAAGCACAATTGGTTGAGAGGTCAGGTTCTGAACGAACAGACCTGAGGTAGGCATAACACCAAATGACTAGATAGGGTTGTGATACAATGACAAAACACTAGGAGTGACTGACACCAACTAAGCTAGAGAGGTATAACCATGTGGAAATGAAGGCCCTCTATACTCAAGGTAAACGTTGGTTGGAATGCTTCCCGTTTAAGGGAAACCTTCAAGGGGGAATTGATATCCCTGTTCATCAATAACGTGAGGAGTGTGTGTAGCAGAAACATCTTAATAACCCCGAGAGGAGACTGGAATATCTCCTTCTGATTCCATGGGTGGAAACAAACTACGGTAGACAACTGAAGATGTTTGAGGGTATAATTCCAAAGGAATACCCAGTTGATCATACAGACTGTACAGATGCTGCGGTGATATCACAATAGGATCAAATAAAGGGTTCGAGGGGAAAATAACCAGTCCTTCCTAACCTTCAGGGGTTGGCAGACTCTCGGGAGTCTGGACAGGATTATTCGGAGATTCCAGGCCAAATTCGTAAGGTGACCCAATACCTGATGGGGGAGGATGAGATGACAAAGGTTGAATACTTAGAATAGTTCCTAGTTTAACACCTTGATCCTCGAGTGACTGCGGGCATTTAGGAAGAGGCTCCTCAGATGATCTTTCAGATGGAGGAGTGGAAGAGGAACTAGGCGAACCTGATGGTTCTACCATGATGACTTTGTCTCAAACAATAAGAGAAAAGTGATTAATTTCAGGACTTCTTCAAAATATATTAAAGGTATACTCACGATCTGGTCTAGAATAAGACTATCAAGAATGTGATGTGATCGTGGGCAACAATTTTTTTAAGACGTTGAAACAAACTGGTGCCTTTTCATGTTTTGAGAGTCGAGAAAAAGGAAAAGATGACTCTATCACTTTTGGTTCGAATGAGCTTCAAAGGACAAGTGCTCGATGATCTTTTAAATTTAGAGAGTCAAAAAGACCAAAACGACTGTTCAGGATAATCTAGGCCAAAGAATTACCAGGTAACTGTGAGCTATAGAATACCTCCTAGCAAACTGAGCAGTATGGGCATGAAATCTCCCCGAATGTTGTGTTCGGTGTATCACATATACAAGGAGGCAGACTTGGCTTCCTGTGGATAAAGGATTGCAAACCTAATAGGGTCTCCCTTTATATATGCGACAATACAAGGAGCACAAGTCTGTACTAGCATTGTCTAGTGTCGAAGCGAATGATAGCTATTAGGTTTAAAGACACCAGAACATGTCTCTAGCCTAGATGTCTAAAATGTGAGTGTTAAGTTTCACATGCGCGTTAGGTTAATTGAATACATTTTAAATTTTATCTTGAGATTGAAAAATTTTCAAACAATCAATATCAATCATATGCAAAGCACGGAAAAGAGAACACTTTTCCAAACCAATCATGCAAATACTCAATAGAAATAAGACGAGCAATTGTAATATATGATCAAAAAGAGACATTCAACCAAGAGAAGAGAAAACGAAAATTTTCAAACTTGTTCAATTGAAACCAAAGCAATAAAAGGACTAAAACACAAAATGCATGGATTAGTTAACCAACCACTTGACTTGCTGAGAACAACAACAACTGAATGGACAGTGACCTAGATTCCCTAGGGCCACAAACCATCCAAAGACTAAAAAAATCAAGTAAGGAAATCTCAAACCAGGCAAGCACACCAAACAATTTAATGAAGTTTTCTAGCTAGGGAGAACAAAGGAAAACATGTTAAAAGGCAGAAATTATGAGGGCAAGACACACTGGATATGATTCAAGAGAAACCATGATCTTCACCTACAGGAATCGATGTGATTTCCTAACTAACAACAAGCGCCACAAGGGTGTACAACGCTACTGTTTTAAAACAATTCGTGTTGGTCGGTGTGACTATTAGAAAATAAAAGATGTTGATCGAGGATTTCAAGGAAAAAATAAAAATTTTCAAATCTCAAAACCAGACTTGTCACTCTAAATTTTAGAACCAAAGTAGTAAACTAGGCAAAGCATAGAAAACCAAATGGAAAGGGTGATACAATAAAAGTTCACACAAACCATGAAATGAAAAACAATCAAAAGAGAGGTATGGCTCCCCAGTGGGGTTGCCAATTTGTGGTGTAGGTAATCTCCTCTGTGGTAAGAGTTGATCCCTCTAGCCCTAGAGTGGGTCTAGTCGCAAACATAACAACCTAATCAAAACTTCCTTAGAGTAGAATCGAGTAAGAGGGCATACCTCTTAGAACGTTGATCTCCTTGATGGTGACCTCACTCCTTTGCTCCGGCTTCTTTTCGTTCTTCTCCTTCAAATACCTAAAAGAAATAGGCAAGAGACAAAAAAAAATGTAATAGCATACAATCGCATTCAATCTACTTAAAAATTCAAGGAATCTTAAGCCATAAAATGTAATATGAAACTTAATATAGGAAATAAATCATTAGTTGTATTGATATAAAGCTCAGAAAGAGATATAACCAAAGCCTTGACGTTGCAGGTCTCCTTTGATGTATCTAGGTTCCTACGCCACTGCTAGCATCTTGTGGTTAGCCTCAACAATTGAAGTTTAAGGATTCTTCCCTTTACTTCCAAGCCAAACCAAACACATTATTCTCCCTTTACACACATAAACTAGAAGGCTAAAGCTATAGATATCTTGTTGGTTATTCAAGCTCCAAAAATACTAGTTTAGCTTGGAAAAGGAGTTTGTATAGCTTTGATGGAGGGGAGATGGTTCCTCTTATGATGGGAGAGGGCTTATCTCTTTGGTTTGTTCCATATTTAAAGGGGAAACGAGCCCAAACAAACTCCCTCGGCTCTATCCAGCTAGACTTCCATTCACGAAGCTTTTAGAGCTGGAAGCTTCGACTCCATTTTTAAAAAGTTGCCAAAAGAGGATTGGCGCGAGTGAGGAAGGGTTCAATTGCACTTTTCAGCACTAGTTTTTGTTTCAAACTTTGTAAATCAGCGAGGGGAAGGAACTGATCACTAGCACCGGTCTTGAAAACTAGGATTGAAGGAAGATTCTTGGGAAATGATGCAAGAGGGGAATGTTCAACGCATGAATAGGGATGTAAAGGCATGCTCTTCATGATGGGACAACATATAGAGTTCATTATAGAGGTCCTCCAAGACCAAGGAATAGGGAGTACAGGGACATTGACAAAATGTTGTGTAATAACGACCATGTCAAACATTTAATTGAATTAATACTTAATTCTGCTTAATGTCCCAAATATATAGATTCTATCTCTTGTAGAATGAGAAAATAAAATCATATTCAGGAGCTCATCCAAAAGGGCGACATTCATTTGTTCTCCTCACCTCATAAGAATCCAATTGTGTTGGTGCGGAATGAGGATGGGGCATGGAGACTTTATATTGATTATAGAGACCTTGAAAAAATCCTTGTCAAGTATAGATAATCAATCCCTCATATTGGAAATCTTCTTTATCACCTTATGATTCCAATTTCTTTATTAATGTTTACTAAAGCTAGGCTACAACTAGGCTCCAATTGAACAAAATAATCTATGGGAGAAAACCTTCAAATATATAAAAAAAAAAAAAAAAAACTTTTGAGTAGTTGGTCATGCCCTTTGGCTTGACCAATGCTTTGGAAACATTCATGAGGGTGATGGATGATATCAAATAGTTGTTTACAAAATAATTTGTGCTTATATATTTGGTTGACATCCTCATCTACTATATAACCTAGGACAAACATTTGTAGCACATTTAGCAAGACGTGAGCACCATGTGACAATATAAAGTGTATGCCAATCTAGAGAAATAACCATTTTTCATGCAGAGAATTCAATGTGTGGGATACATTGTGGTTGAACATTTGTTGTAAATAGACCCATCTAAGATCCAAGTCATTCAAGATTTTCCATCCCCAACTACTCTAATAGATATTTGTAGCTTCTTGGTAATTTCTAACATATATTAAAGGTTCATGTTTAGGTTCTCTAATATCATATAGTACTTTATTCAAGTGACCAAGGGTGGAGCTAAAGAAAATCTTTCTTAGTCTAAGTGATAATAGAAAGCATTTGATAATATGGAACACCAACTTTGATTTGCACCAATATCGCCTTTCTAGGCCTACAATAGCCATTTGATATTAAGAGAAGTGCCTATGACTATGCTATTGGTGTCGTCCTCACTTACCAAGGAGATTTAATATCCTATCACAATGAAAAACTTTATGATATTTTCTATACATGCCCCACCTATGACAAGGGTATGTGCTCCATCATGCATGCATGTTGACATTGGAATAATTATATTTTGGGGAAGGATATGATCATCCACATTAATCATAAACCTCTACAATCAATTTACACAAAAGGAAATTTATAGAATTATTGTCATCATAAATGGTCGAAATACCTACAACAATTCCACTTGAACATCAAAGACAAGAAGGGTGGAAACAATAATTTTGCATACTACCTCATCATCCTTTGAATATGACACTAACCATAGTTTTTAAATATTTTTGGCATGTGTTGGTGGAAACATTTAAGTGAAGAATGAAATAGGGTTCATCCTAGGGCACCAACAAATATTTCCCCATAGTCTAGTGCTTCACTGTCATTTTCACACCCTTGGATCAAAGGAACAACTCACCTGAGGTAAGCCAGAACCACAGAAAGGTGAAAGGGGATCTAGAATTAGGGATTATGCAGTTTGTGAAACCATCCATACATTCATTTGCAACAAGCTAAATATACATTTAAAAGAGAATAACAACATGCAAAGAATTTTAAAAGGGGGTGTGAAATGCATAAACATCTCATAAAACTCCCATTTTCCTTTTATTATTAGAGTTCAGAGCCCAATGATAACATCATTTCCTCAATATAGATTACATCACATTATGGACTTGTGTGTAGATATTAAAGCTCAAAGCAGGTATCAAATATAGATCATTACATAATCAAATCTGCCTACAACAATATTCCTTTCACACAACTCACTTTCTTTCACACAACTCATATTTCTAATATAAATTCCAGGATTCTTTCCAAAACCTTGTAATGCCTTCTAAGCTTGTTAATTTCTTCTTTTCATATTATTTTATAACTCACATTCACTTGATCTGGTCTTTGATCCTTCACTCACTTGCTCTGCGGTTTTCTAAAACTTGGAGCCATTGCCTTGGTTTCTTGTTGACTCTATCAAAATTGGTTCTAGCTTCTGTAGTGTGCGTCCTTACTTTCCATTACATAAGTCCTAAAACAAATATTATGTTACCGCTTTTATTTTTCAGTTCTCTTCTTTGGGAGAATCTATCCAAAATTTCCTTTGCAACTTATTTCCTTCAAAAAAGAAGGGCCCAACATGCCCTAACCACAGTTCATTGACTTGCCCTCGATTCAATGTGTTTCTTTTGTTGTTCCATATGAACTCTGGGCTGGTTGGATTTTTCTCTGATCGGTTGTGGTACCTTCAAACAAAGAACCCAACTCTAGAACACTTTGAAGAGTCGACCCCTAAATGTGGTGAATGAAGAAACAGATGATTTCCATGAGTCTAGAAGTGTAGACACCTTAAGTGAAAATTCTTTAACCGTCTACGCAATGAGATGATGGGTTGTGATTGGACACGATCCTAGATTTGTTGATCAACTATAGTGGAGAGCATGCTCAAGGTGATGAAATGTTTCTATGCCTCTAGGCAGAGGTCATGAAAGACATGTTTAGTTTCCTATGATGTGTCTTCCAACTGATTAATATGAGCATTTAATACATCATCTTGATCTAGGAGATGCCTCTTCACTTCCAGATCTGAAGCCATCATCGCTTTCTAGAACAAGTTCTTAACATTCTCGTGCAAGGGATAAATAGGGGCATTGTTCTTCGTAAGAACACCGCTCAAATCAGAAATTTGATGGAACATTTGTTGTGACTCCTACATAATTGGTGTAAAAGTGTTGCAAAAAGAGGTGGTTGTCTAAATATTGTCAATGATCTAGTTCTTGTAGAATGCTGATCGATCCGATGAAGATTTCTATAGGGTAGTGATAGTGTCCTAGAGCGCAAGATTCTTGGCAACAATTTACTTACACACCGCTTCAACAAAAGTATAACACTCAGAAGGGGAATAGGCAGTAATACCTTTAGGTTGTTCTTCAACGAAAGGAGCAAGTGTAGGCTACAACGACTGCAATTTGGAATGAACAACACTCACCTAAGCCTATAATCCATATTTCTCAAGGCATAACTAAGTTTATAATGCAACAGTGGCATTGAGACGACGTTGTTGTTCGTCACAGGTAACTTGAAGATATGTGCACTGAGTTTCTGTATCAACTATACAGTTCTCCAATTGAGATAAATAAGCAAGAATGAACTAGAATAATTATAGTGAAGACCTGTGCTAAGGGTGTCTATTTAAATTGTATCTGGCATTGGAAGTTGCGATTGGTGTGGTTGGTCACTAGCAACCAAGTGATCTAACTGAGCCTGTGGTGAGGATTCTCTATGTAGAGTACCCTTTTGATTTTGCACAATTCTGTGAAGAATGGGGGCCGAAATAAAAGCAATGAGATCATGCTACTTGGTAGCAAGGGAGATCACCTCACGACATTGTTCTAAGTTTTTCATGAAATCAGCAATATGCTCAGCAGAAATGAACGAAGTCATGGAAGAAGAGGGATAAGATGAGGTAGTGATAGGAAAACTAGTAGAAATAATGAAAGTGGAGTTGGTTTCCATGTCTTCTAGATCATAAACAATGATAGCTAAATCTGGAAGGTCAGATAAGGGTGCTTCCAATGAATGAGGTGACTCATTGGAAGTTGTAAGCAGTGATGGGGGTTATTCTTCAACAATGGGAACAACAGGAATGATGGATGTGACCTCGACATCAAGGTCAATTATGGTGGATGCATAGGTAGTTTGATGGGTTTGGCAAGAGGAAGGGGAGGTAGTGGTGGTAGTGGGTGGAATGGTGGTTGCGATAGTGGGCAATGTAGTGGACATAGGAGTTACTTGATGTACATGAGTAGCTTGTTCAAATAAATAACCTACCTTAGTCCAAGTAGCATATGTCAATCTCACACACTCATGTACTTTCTTTAGCAAGGGTTGGATATCTTCTAGTGTACCTCCAGAGTGCTTACACGAGGATGAAGGGGCATCCCCAACATGTCTCATTGCATCAAAATTGTATAGGTCCTTCCTATATTGTTGCCACGGCAAGACTCTTGGCCAAGTGATGAATTCATTATGGAAATCATTCTCATTGATGTATAACGATAGCTTCCACATAAAGAAAGTTGTAGGACATACATGAAGTGACTGAAGATAACATGAACTGAGTTATGCCAAACCAAACACGATGAGCATACTCGTAGAGCAAATGGAGCAGCACTCATGAAATAGTTCTGGTCACAACGTCCATTTTGTTGCACCAGTGGGAAAATGCAATATCATTAAATTATTTGTTCATAGTATCTTCAGTACTATTCCAAGGTGCATAATCATAAGCAAGAGGTTCACCTTATTCCACTGTGGCAAGGTCTAAGCCTTCTGGAGCACACCATTTGTACATAGCAAGTGGAAGAAGAAAAAATCCAAAAATAAAATATGTAGGCCATGTATAAACATCATGGGCAGATTCAAATAACTCATTAAGGAGATAACTTGACCAATTTAGCTTGTCCCCTTGGACGCAAGCCTCTGCAACTAATATAGCATCCAACAAACATTCTTCTCTAGTAAAATGGCACATGAATTTAGTAGCGATAATGGTGGTAGCAACTCGAACTGGAATATTATTGGTAGAATAGCTCCAAGCCCTTTTCTGGTGCTTCCATACTTTTTGTACAAATTAGTTGAATTTGTCTTCTTCATGCATTTAGAAGTTCTTTAAAAAGGAAAGCTAACATTGGCACCATAAGTAACCAGTAATGTGAGTCTGTAAATATCTTCTGCATGGACGGGGTATTCTTAATCTAGCCAGAGAGAACCCCATGGATCCGATTGATTAAGAACTTTGTGTAGTGCATTATTTCGCCGGTGGTGCCAAAAATAGATAACTCATGCAGAAGGAGAGTGCATTGTTTCAAGGGATGGAAATCTACCTTTACTTTCAAGGTAGAGTGGGAATTGGGACGGGTATTGGGATCCATAAATACATCAATTGAGAGTGCATGGACCATCGACAAATCAGATAGGTCATTATAAAAAAGAGTGGATTTCTCATACTTCCCCAAGAGATCATCCTCGAAGTGGATACAAGATTCAATATCATATAGACTAACAATGGTTTTAACTTTATGAACCATGGTTTTAGGATGAGGGGTATACACAAAACGAACAAGGGGCAGTAAGGAAATGAGGGTTTAGGGATAGGCGGTAACGAAGCTAAAGAAGAAACTAAGAAATATACATACAAAAAGATGAAAATGGAATGCATGGAGGACATATATTAAACAATCAATTAGATGGAGAACTTATCCACTACGCGTGATAAATGTGAATTCGAATCAAATTAACGACAGGAAATTCAGGCATGTACCAAGGAATATCGTGATTTAATAGAAAATCTAATATAGTAGAAGGAAATCTTATCAGGAGTTGAGGAATGGTTTTAGTAACTAACTCATATATGGAAGGAATTTATGATAGAAAGGATGAGAATTGATGGCACTAATAGGATATGATACGACAAATTATCCCTGACCACAATGGGTTGCGATTGGTCGCAACTTAACAAAGAACATACTTGCGGAAAAGGCTTAAAACACAAACTACCAAACTAACAAAAGACTTATTTATACTAATATCCTAACTCATACCTACTACTGTTAGAAAGAGAGAACACTTTATTTCAAGGTTGAAGAAAAAAATTAGGGCTTTAGGCAAGTGCCATTCACCCATCCAAAGAAAAGTGTACCATCTAATTGAGAAAGTCGAACAATAATAGACTATTTGATTTCCATAACTTAAAAGGTACTAAGACAATGCATTTGGATCTTACCAAGATTCTTGTGATACTTGTTTTCATAGAGTAAGACCTGGTTGCCCATAAAAAATTGATTTATTCTTGATATGTCGATCGTGCCAAGCCTTCTGATGCTCCTTCTCAACAGTTTGATAGAAATAAGAAAGAAAATGAGATTCAAAAGGTTGTAATAATTCATGCACTCATTCAGGAATGGACTCATCTTCAGATATTCGAGTTGCATGAGCAATAAAAATATTAGGAAAAATGAACTCAGTAGGAACAATAACTTCTTTCCCATAAGCCAGTTCAAAAGGAGTGTACTTGTGCAACTGCTTGACTATAGTTTGGTAGGCCCAAAAAGCAGCAGGAACTCATTCATCACATTCATCTCTATTGGTGGAGAAAGCCTTAGTAAGTCCATTTTCTAAAATTTAAATAAAATATTTGACAGTACCATTGCCTTGCAGATGATAGGGAATGCTCTTATGGTGTTGTATCATGAAATTTTGTAGCAGAGCCTCGACTATTTCATTGATAAAATGAGAACCTTGGTCACTTGTAAGACTTCGGGGAAAACCAAACCTAGTAATAATGTTTTCAAAAATAAATCGAGAAGTCATCTCAATAGTGCAATCTTTAACAGTAGCATCTTCCACCAAATGAGTTAAATAATATGTTGCAGCAATGATATACCGAACATGTGAATGGTGAGCAGGAGGGTAAATAGGCCCAATAAAATAAATAGCCCATTTCTCAAAACCCGCAAGGGCTTTCACCATATGCAAGCTCATTTCATCACGACACAATGGTCATCCAGACAGAAATCACAAGTCTTTGCATATTATATCGCATCCTTAAGGAGAGTTGGCCACTAGAGGCCAGTTTGCCGAACTTTCCAAGTAGTAGCTTTCCCTCTAACATGACCTCATGCAATTCCAACATGGCTTTCCCATAATAAGTTTTCACATTCATGATCAAGAATAGCACGATGCAAAACTTTTTCCAGTCCCATTTTATATAGTTGTCCTTAAATAAGTTGGTAGTCAGTTGCTCTAACTACCAAATGATTCTTTTGCACAATAGTATAACTAGGAGGGCATTGTCCCGTAGAAAAAAAAAGTGGAAATATATTCTAAGTAATCAGGGTCAACTTCAATATGAAGCAAATGAGCATCCAACAATTGATCATCAATTGATCTCCCCAGTTATCCTGACTCTAAACTGGATAAATAATTTGGCCCCACATTCAATCTTCTCGGCTCGACAATCACCTCAAAACTAAATTTCTGAAATAACAATAACCACCGACAAATTATTCCATCGAGTATAGGCTTATTGACTAAATATTCCAATGTTAAGTGGCCTGTTAAGAACTTGAATGGAACTCGTAGCAAATAATGTCATAATTTTTTGAGAGAATAGACCATAGCTAAAGCCTCCCTTCAGTAGTAGTATAATTTTTCTCTATGGTGGAAAGTTTTATGCTTGCAAAATAAATAGGATGATTCAATTTTCCTTCACTTGGTTGCATTAATATAGCTCCTAAGTAAATTCTAGATACATTAATATGGACATGTAATTTCTTATTCCATTCCGGGTAGACTAGGATGGGTGCACTTGTAAGTTTCTCCTTCAAAGTATCAAATGCAACATCAAATTCAATAGACCACACAAATCGTTCAGATTTATTAAGAAGCTTCTCAAGTGGTGTTGTGATTAAAGCATAATTTATTATAAATTTGTGATAATAACTAGTGTGTCCCAAAGTGGAACGAAACTGTCAGATAGTAGTGGGTGGAGGCATATTCAATATTACCGCAACCTTGGAAAGGTCTACACATACTCCTTATTTGCAGACGATATGCCCCAATAATATTCCAAAAGGAACAACAAAAATACATTTTTTCAAGTTCAAAGATATTTGAAGTTGCCTGCATCTATCAAACATAAATCGCAGTACACTACGATGATTCTTGAGTAGGCTATAAATAGTCCAATCATCCATATAAACTTCAACAAAATATATAATATATATATATATATATATATATATATATATATATATATATATATATATATAATATATATATATATATATTATTATGTATGTATGTAGATATGTATGTATATATATATGTATATGTATAAATGTATATGTATATATGTGTATGTATATATATATATATCACATATATATATATATATATATATCACATATATATATATATATATATATCTACATATATATATATATATATATATATTATAATATATGTATGTATGTATTATATATGTATATGTATATATGTAATTGATAATGTGTTATGTATATATATATATATATCTACTATATATATATTATATATATATATATATATATATATATATCTACATATATATATATATCTACATATATATATATATCTACATATATATATATATATCTATATATATATATATATATATATATATTTCCCCCAACATTATCCAAGATTTCATTGCTAAAGGGAGTTGGAAATGGGTCATGTACACCGGCATTATTGAGGTTTCAATAATCAACACACCCTTGAATTTCTTTTGAATCATTCTTATCCTAGATGACAATGGGGCTTATACATTCAGCTTCATCAACCAGGAATTTCCTTCTTCACTTTCTCCTTGAATCATGGATTTAGCATGTAGGGCTGATGTTTAACTAGATTCATATCTGGCTTGAGTGCTATTTTCATTTCTCCCAAATATCATTTAATTATTTTTAATTCTAATACAGAATGGGGAAATAAACCCTCATATTCTTTGAGCACATCAAAAATTTCCTAAGTGTTTTAATCATCCCAATATTCCCCAATGGAAGAAAGCTTCCATTTCTCTTTTGTCCTGATATTCATATTCTTCTACTTAAGAGGCTACAAATGTGAAGCATCATGTATGTAGGATCCTCTTTTATTTTATGTTCCCATTCAAACTATGAAAAATAAAAATGTCTTAGCTCCTACACATCATCATCGAGATATTTATTAGCTTTACTACAAACAATAGCTTCATGAAACCCTAATTCATATTGGTGTGCAAAGTCTCCATACATGATGCATTCTGCCAAAGTGTTCCCACCTGAAAGTAATACTCCTCTGATAGCTCGAACGGCTGGCACTATCCTTTCATCGACATCACGAAAGGAAAATACTTTACATAACTGGGGAGACAACACATTGGGCAATCTGTTGTTTGGCGTTTCAACTCCTCCTACAAATAACAAGCTTCCAGGAACATTTCCCAAGGAATGGATAAATAGATTCGGCTACATTTCAACTGTTAGGCCATCAACCTACCATACATAACAACAATGCTCAACATGCTCTTGTAGGCAAGTATGACCATCGTAATTGGGGATTTTACCTAAAATCTCATTCGGAGGTAGAAACTGATAAAGTGGGACAACCTTAATTGAGATCAAATCTTGAGTTTAATCCCAATGGACTACCCACCATCTTGCATGGGTTGTTTGCAAAGAAATACTCATTAGAGGAACCTTTTAAATTTATTTTATGAAAGAGTCAACTTCTTTAATAAAATTTACAATAAAGTTAATACCATTGAAGATGGGATACTTGCGTACCTTAGTACCAATCTAGTAGACACATCAAATAATAGCACAATGTTTGGAATGAAGTTCATGAGCTCCTTGTTTCCAATCTTCCATCGCAGCATCGTAGCCAACTTCAATACGTTGAATACTTCACCAACTGATAGATCCAACTGCCTTAAGGTTAATATAATCTTCTCGCGTCCCAGTAGTCCGTTCATATACTTGGTCTAATAAATTAGGTGGCTCAACATTACCACTAGTTTGATAAATCTCGAGCCCTGATAAGGATCAATAGGTTGTATGACTCGCATGATATCTACTTCAAAATTCATAGTTTCCCACTTTCGATCAATAACTGCATAATTTTCAAAAGCCCAGTCGATGCTCAATAATGCTGGATATGGATCTTTATCTCCAATAATGTCAATAACTTCAAAATCTGCATATGTTTTGACACTGACAATATCAACTTCAACATCGTCTAGTATGTCAATAGGAAGAATACAATATTGATTTGTCATTCGCAACTGAATAAGGGAAAATACCAACTTGGGTTTGCTGAGAGCTTCCCTGCATTTTCTCAGCAGAATATTGACATCTAAGCCCAAGTCAACCATGGAGTCCTTAATTTGAAAACCTGCAATCTGAGTGTCTATCTCAAACTCCCTTCTAGTTCACTTATTTTTTCGTCATACTCGTCTGGAATGCCGCTCAGGTAAATTCATAGAAATTGGTTCTTCATAAAACACATCATCCTTAACAATAGCCTTTAACCTTTGCCACAACTAACCAACGTGTTGTTCATTATTCGTAATTTGTAGAAATACCTTAAACTAGTCCATTATTGGTTGGAAAGGTTATGAAATTTTTTTCTCATCATGGACCTTTACTTTATCTTGTTGTTAACTATGAGATCCTTTCGAAGAAATCAATTGATGGAAAAGTTTAGCTATGTCCCTATAGTATTCCTTGTGCTGATTTGGATCATAAGAAGTCTTTGGAGATGCAAGTCTTATACCAGTTGGCTGATCAGGAGTTCCAACATTAGCTCCAGACTTCTTTCCTCCTCTTGTAACAACATTGATATTGGGTTACATTGTAGGATTAGGATCCCAAGGCTCTCCATGGACCAAATAAACTCCTTTGGCCCAGTTGTGCTTCCCCCACCGAGCAATAAGTTCACGACAATCTTTAGTTGCATGGGTATTCACTCGACAATATGAACAGCAATTTCCTCATGACATAAGGCATTCTCTCGCAACATGGCCTTCCTAGTTATACTTATAGTAGCTAATTGGGCCTCTCCCTCCCGTCCTTCCTCCCCTAGGAGTTCCCCCTCCTCATCCTCGAGGAGTCTCATTGATGTGGAAGGTTGATTGGACAAGGTGGTCAGCTAGAGCATCCAAGGACAAACATTGATTCGTATGATGGTTGGGTGATCCACAAAAGTCACAAAAAAAATTATTGGGAACATTAGAGTACATCTACAGAATTGGACATAGGCGAGGTAAATGACCAAAACTTCGACATATATCACAATAATCATTCCTAGAAATACCTTGAGGATTTGGAAATGAATGGAAATGCATATGGCTTGGAAAATGAAGAGCAGATGAAATTTTCGCAACTCCAGGGGATTGGAGTGGAGGAAGTACAATAAGGGCATTGGACGGTCCTGGTCCCCTCATTTTGTGACATGTTTGCCTTCAACTTGACAGTGAGTACACCAAATATGAGGTCTCGCAAGCTATAAAGGTGTAAAATATTATAATTTTTCTGTCAAGCTAGTAATCTGATTCCTCAAGGCCCACAATAACATGATCTGTTGAAGAACCACTTGTTCTATAGTCTTGCGGATAGCCAACCATGGTTTCTATTTGCATCGATTGTTCCAAATCATCTTGAAGTGTATGAATCTTCTGTTGAGACAAAGGAATGTCATTCATTGATAATAGGGCCTTAATGAAGCAATCTCTTTGATGATGTGGATCAGTGGTATAAGACAATTTGTTGATGACATATTTAAAACATTGCATACATTACCAAGAAGATTCTCCCTCCCACTGCAAAATATCCAACGATTTCGCCAATCCTTGTTGATTTGAAAGAGGTAACTTAAATTCCTAAAATAAACTCTTGTTTGACTATACCCATACCAACATTGGGGTTAGCATTGATCTATTTAATAAACAACCACAATGCTCTATCATGCAACGTAGTTTGAAATCCAATAAGATTAGTTGCGTGAGGGGTCTAATGAGCTCTCCAGACAACTTCGAATAAATGCCAGTGTTGTTTGACATCTTCACCCCCCCACCCCTTCCTAGTAATTATGAGTATATGGTAAGTGAGCCAACTACGACTCCTACCATAGTTGATTGTCTTGAGGAAACAAGTATAAATACTTAAGAAACCAGTTTAGAACAACTAGCTAAACTTGGCTGACCAATACCACTAAAACTACCTTTAAGCTTATGCCAACTATGCCCCAGATGGAATTTAATAAGCTTATGTACCTTAGAGAAGAGAAGATTAGGAATTTGATATGGCACTAGGAGAAGGTTAGGGAGAGGAGGAGTCACATTATTGTGTTACAGGGTTCTATATTATGGTATTGAATCATCCTCAAAGAAAATACGCCTCATCACCAAGTGCAAATCATAATATACTAGTGTATGGTCATCTGGTAACATAGTCAGTTGGATAGTTTGCTCAGGCGTCCCGAATCCTTATGATTTCATGTGTATTTTAGTAGTCACTTCTAAACCCTTCACTTCACTCCCACTAGCAACCCCTATCTTTCCGGAAAAAGAACCTTCTTCCTCATTTCCTTTCCACAACTCCGAAGTCTCCATTTCCTTATTCTACACCACCAAACTTCTTACAACATCTCCTATGCACTACAATTCCCTTCTTCTAGCCCTAACTTCTTGCAACTTCCTCTCTCACCACTCGTAAGCTATTCTTTCCCTCTTCAAGGCAATAAAATATATCGCCTTCCATAATGACTTCTTCATTCTCCCACATCTACACGAAATTCCTCTACCCTAATCCATTCCCCTAGTACTAAAGATTTAAGGTGTCATTTGACCTTATGGAAATACCGGCAAGTTGTCTTCAACCATCAGTACTTTAATCCAAAGAGAAATATCTTTTAGCAATCGTCCCCATAGCCCAAATTCAATATGACTTCTGCACAAGAGAAGGATTGATGATTATCAGACACAATTTCAATAATTTAGCTCTCAACAGTCACGTCAATCGAAAATATGACAGCTCTCATTAGATTCGTATCCAACTTATGAAGATCATCTAGATCAGTTGCATTCCAAGTTCTGTGTAGCCTTGACCATGTCATAACACTGAATTTATGTTGAAGTGATCCGGATTTAAACAGGAACGCAACAAATTACAGAGATAACCATATACACAAATATGCAGCGGAAATAATACTTCATTTCATTAATGGAAAATACTGAAATATGCTTACAATCAGAAATGGAAATAAACTAGCTAGGGCGATGGTATCTATCTCTGAGAAGAGATGTGTGGGCTACATGCCTCTGAACTGTTCCGAACTTGTGTTACAATGAGGCTCGAAGGCCTATTTATTATTGAGAAACAATGGAAAACCCTTCACATTCCAAAACCTAACCCTAGGAGATGAAACGCCAAACTGTGGGCCCCGTTTGGGGTAAGTTGGTACATCAACTTCCCGGGGTCGTAACTTTAGCATATGATCTCCGTTTGACGCGTACAATAGCTCATTAGAAAGATCTATTCGAGCACTGTCATTGTTGGAACGGCAACACTGGTCATGGACCCGTGTTGCTCCTGGGATCCCAAAAAACGTCGTTTAGGGCCTCAAAACGGCTCCGGAAGTTCAGGACCCGAAAAACTGCTAAAAATAGTAAGTTGTGCTACAATTAAGGAAACTGAAAATGCTGAGAAAGACAATGGTGGGGGTCCAGGTGGACTTGGCAGGTGGCCACCAATATCCACCTGGATCATTCCTCCCCCCTTAGGAAGCCATGGTCCCCATTGCGTTGATCTCCTCCATGAGATGAGGAAACTTCTGCTGAACCTGTTCCCTGGTGAACCACTTGCCCTGCTGAAGGAGTTGGCCTGCTTGACAACTCGATACAGTTGGATATTCTGTTGGCGAGTGTTCTTGATCTGTGTGTCCATGATCCGATCAGTTGCAGCTTGTTCCATGCAATCTGGATTTAATTTTGTGGGTTGGAGCTGTTCTGCAATGTCGGATGTGTCTAGCAATGGTGGAAAGTATGGCCGAAGGCGGTCCACATTGAACACTGAGTGCAGGCCAAGGAATGGGGGAATGCTGAGCTCAAATGCATTGTCTCCCATAGCCTTAGTAATGGTGTAAGGACCATATCGGAGTGGTCTTAATTTCCGATAGGCTGCAGTAAGGCGTTCCTTTTGCAAATGCAACCAGACTTTGTCGCCCACCTGAAACTTGTGTGGCACCCGATGTTGATCATGTCGCTGCTTGTACTTGCCATTTGATTTCTCAAGAATTTCATAGACCTGCTGGCGAATATGCTGTATGCGCTCAATGAAGCTGGTGGCCTTATCTGTTTCGGACTGGACATGAGCTGAATTCATGTGAGTCGCTGCAAGTGGCATGGCCACATCAATGGGGCATAGTGGCTGGAATCCCAAACCCACCTGAAAAGGGCTATGGCCAGTGGAGCTGTAAAGAGCTCGGTTGTAGTTGTGCTGAACATAGGGGAGGCTCTCGTCCCATGTGCGTGGATGCTTTGAGTTATACATGCGCAGAATGTGCACAATCATCCTATTGACATCCTCTGTCTGGCCATCAGTTTGAGGATGGAAGGTTGTGGACTTTGTGAGTTTGTTTTCCAGCATTGACCAGAGACTGGACCAAAATGTGTTGAGAAACCGACTGTCCCGATCTGAGATGATAGACTGTGGGATCCCAAAGTGCACCCACACTCGTTCAGAGAAGAGTTTAGCAGTGGCTTCTGTTGTGATATTCTTCTTGCAGGCCATCATAATGGCCATCTTCGTGAACCTGTCGACGACCACAAAAACACAGTCATTTCCATGCTTATTGGAAGGAAGGCCCGACATGTAATCCATGGAGATGGATTCCCAAGGTCGACTAGGGGTAGGCAACGGGTATAGAGGTTGTGCTTCTTAATGGCTGGTTTGGCGATGGCACAGGCAGTGCATGATCGGATGTACTTCCCAACATCCTGTCGAAGGTTCGGCCAATATAAGTAATTTTGAGTACTGCCACTGTTTTCTCGACCCCGAAATTCCCAGTAGCCTGACTGTAGTGTGCTTCCAAAATCATCTTGGCACGCTCGCTTGAAGGAACGTAAAGGTGACCGAGGTGGCATAATAGGGCATCCTAGAGGTGAAAATCTGCAACCTGCCGACCGTCTAAGAGTGTCTGGTATGTGTGGTCGAATTCTGGGTTGCTTTTGTAGAGAAGTGGCCAATCAGAAGTCTCGTTCCTGCAAGAGTTGAGCACGGTGGTTAGCGCCATGATCGGTGGTCGACTGAGGTAATCTGCAACATTATTGGTGCTGCCCTTTTTATACTTGATATTCAAGTGAAACTGTTGCAGGTATGTAGACCACTTTTGATGGCGATCATTCTGCAATTTCCCTTGGGTCTGTATGAACTGCAGAGGTCGGTGGTCTGTGTGGATGACCGTTTCCTTCTCCAAAATGTAATGCTTCCATTGTCGGCAGGCCTGTACAATGGAATACATCTCCTTATCATAAGTGGGGTACTTCCGGACTGTGTCTGAAAGTGTTTCACTGTGATATGCCACTGGATGTCCATGTTGAGTAAGTACTGCCCCAACAGCATAGTCAGAGGCATCTGTCTCGACCTCAAATGGTTGTTGTAAATCTGGTAACGCGAGCACTGGTGCCGTGCAGAGGCGATCCTTCAACTCCCTGAATGCCTTCTGTTGAGATTCAGACCAAAAGAATTTTGCTTTCGCCCCGCCCTTGGTGACTTGACTCAAGGGCCAAGAAATATGAGAAAACCCCAACACAAACCTGCGGTAGAAGTTGGCAAGACCTAGAAAGCTGCGGAGCTCTGTTAGAGTGGTTGGAGAGGCCAATCCCGAATGACTTGGACCTTGGCTGGATCGACATGCACCCCCTGTTCATCAATGATGTATCCCAGATACTGAACCTCGGTCATGCCAAAAGTGCATTTCTCCAAATTGGCACATAGCTTGTGTTGCGGCAGTGTTTGGAGAACCTGTCGGATGTGGTGAAGGTGCTCTTCCCAACTCTGGCTAAAGATCAGAATGTCATCCAAATATACTACTACAAAGGAGTTGGTGAATGGCCGCAAGATGTCATCCATTAGCCTCATAAAGGTTGCAGGAGCATTCGTCAATCCGAAAGGCATGACCAACCATTCGAAGAGGCCCTCCTTGGATTTGAAGGCAGTCTTCCACACATCGGAGGGTTCGATTGGTACCTGGTGATATCCCAACTTCAGGTCGATCTTGCTGAAATATTTCGCCCCCTTTAGTTGGTCTAGGAGGTCATCAATTCGCGGATCGGGTACCTATTACGGACAGTGATCTTGTTCAGCACCCGATAGTCAATACAAAGTCTCCACGTCCCATCCTTCTTCGGTACCAACACGATCGGGCTCCCACAGGGCGATGAACTCGGACGGATGTGACCTTTCTGCAGTAGCTCTTGAATCTGCCTCTTGATCTCATCGTTCTCTAGAATGGAGCGCCAATAAATTGGTCCATCGGGTAGCGGTGCACCTGGGGTCAGATCGATGGAGTGCTTAACTTGACAGTGTAGAGGAATCCCTGCCAGGGAGGTGAAGATGTCCTCGTACTCCTCCACCATCTTGTCCATCTGTAGTTGTCATGCAGAGGGGCCCTGTTTGGAGGCTGCGGCCACTGTCTTCTTCTTTCCTTGAGGGCGTATCATCAGGAAAACAAATTTCCTGGTTTTAGAAATGATCTTACTGCATTGTTTTGCAGTAATCAGAGAGAGGGCGGCAGGGGTGCTACCTCTGGTATCCTGTACAATTGATTTCCCAATGTAATAATAACAGCACGGGGCCTTGATTCATACACAGCATGTCGCTTCACAAGTATGGTTGTCCTAATAATACATCACAAACTTCAAGGGGAGCAATGTCACACAATACCTCATCTGTGAAGGGCTTGATGTTGTATGGAAGGCGACACTGTTGGCTTACGCGAAGATCTCGTCCTTGGTGCAGCCACCCGATGGTGTACGGTTGTGGATGTGTCGTGGTTGGTAAGCCCAACCGCTTCACGACCTCTGCCGAAATGAGGTTATTTTGGCTCCCGCTATCGACAATGAACTGTAGCGGGGAGCCCCTTACCCACATCTGGGAGTGGAAGAGACGCTCCTCCTCCTCTGGATCTTCAAGTTCATTTTTCTGGATCTTAGCAGTAGCAACAGTGGCATTGGGATCCGCATCAATGATTTGCTTCCCTTTGTCATTCCCCTTGTCGGGTTCTGACTCAGAGTCAAAACCTGCATCCGATTCTGAAACCTTTAGCTCAGCCACCAATGACTGCTTCGCCCGACACTCACTTGTGTTGTGAGTGGAGCTCTTATGGAACTCACACCATTTTCCCGTGTCCTTTTTCGGCTTTGCAACACCGTTCTTTGCTTGTTGCTTTGGCGGGTTGTCTTGGGCTGCCCCGCCTTGGCTTTGTCCTTTGTTCTGTGGTTTCGGGGCACCTTTCCCTTGCTTTGGATTCGCAGATCCAAAGTCTCGCTTCTTTTGTTTAAACTT
>APFE030874632.1:142615-162547 GCA_000404065.3 Pinus taeda
CAAATATGCAGCGGAAATAATACTTCATTTCATTAATGGAAAATACTAAATTATGCTTACAATCAGAAATGGAAATAAACTAGCTAGGGCGATGGTAGCTTATCTCTGAGAAGAGATGTGATGGCTACATGCCTCTGAACTGTGTTACAATGAGGCTCGAAGGCCTATTTATTGTTGAGAAACAATGAAAAAAACCTTCACATTCCAAAACCTAACCCTAGGAGATGAAACGCCAAACTGTGGGCCCCGTTTGGGGGTAAGTTGGTACATCAACTTCCCGGGGTCGTAACTTTAGCATATGATCTCCGTTTGACGCGTACAATAGCTCATTAGAAAAATCTATTCGAGCACTATCATTGTTGGAACAGGCAACATCGGTCCATTCCATGGACCCATGTTGCCCCCAGATTCCCCAAAAAACGTCGTTTAGGGCCTCAAAACGGCTCGGAAGTTCAGGACCCGAAAAACTGCTAAAAATAGTAAGTTGTGCTACAATTAAGGAAACTGAAAATGCTGAGAAAGACAATGGTGGGGGTCCAGGTGGACTTGGCAGGTGGCCACCAATATCCACCTGGATCATGAAGTCAAGTCAACCAATTCTCTAATTCATTAGGAAAATTTCACAAAAAATATCTCGTATTGATCACAAGAAGGCTTGGCGTACATAAACTCCTCTCATATCCAATCTTGATCCTTCTATCTCAATTTTGCCTGCTATAAAAGAAAGTGATGAACTTTCTCATGCCACCATTCTTGGATCTCCAAGCTAATATTCCTTGGTCACTTGATCTAGATCTCCTAAGAAACTCGAGGTGCCAACAATAGAACCATTGTTTGGTGGAAACATTTAAATGAAGAATGGCCATGGGTTCATCCTAGGGTACAAACAAGGATTTATGCGTAGTCTAGCACTTCGTTGGAATTTTCACTCCCTTAGATCAAAGGAATATCTCACTTGAGGCAAACTAGAACTATAGAAAGGTGAAAGGAGATCTAGAATTAGGGATTCCACAGTTTGTGCAACCATCCATAGATTCATTTGCAACAAGCTAAATTATACATTTAAAAGAGAATAACAACATGCAGAGAATTTTAAAAGGGGGTACAAAATGCATAAACATATGATAAAACTCCCATTCTCATTTTATTATTAGATTTCATAGCCCAATCACAACAACATTCCCCAAATACATCTTACATCACATTATGGACTTGTGCACAGATATTAAATCTCAAAACAGGTATGAAATATAGATCATTACTTAATTAGCTATGCCTACGACAATCTTTCTTTTGCAAAACTCAAATTTCTAACAGAACTTCCAAGATTCCTTCCAAAACCTTGCAATGCCTTCTAAACTTGTTTCTCGTTGATTTTCATCTTATTTTATAACCCTCGCTCATTTGATCTGGTCGTCAATACTTCACTCACTTGATCTGTTGTTTTCCAAAACCTGGAGCCATTACCTTGGTTTCCTATTGAATCTATCAAAATTGGTTCTAGCTTCTACTGTGTGCACCCTTACTTTCTGTTGAGCAAGTCCCAAAACAAATATTTTGCTGCCACTTTGATTTTACGGTGCTCTGATTCCGACGAATTTATCCAAAATTTCCTCCACAACCTCTATTCATTCAAAAACAAAGGACCCAACAGCATGATACCTCTTGATGGCCACAATTATTAAACATTGGTTCTAACTTCATTGTTGCATACCATACATTGATCACAGACAAACAAATTCCATACTACCACCTATAGGATGTGCTCTTATCATACATGGGCCACCATTGTGTTACTTTAGGGTAGTCTTCCAAGTTTTTCTTCGAGGCACATTAAAATAAGGTGGGAAGTAACTTTAGTGTAGAGAAAATATTAGTAGTACTTCATAGGTATTTCTACCTACCACATCTTTGATAGGATTTCCATGAGCATATTAGAGTGTTCATTGCCTATTCCATTGCTAAACCAACCATTAAGAAGAATGGGTTGTACACTACTCTACCTATCCCATATAATCCCTAAGAGTTAGTCTCCATAAATTACATGTTAGGTTTTCCCTCCACTAAGCATGGAATAATTATGTGTCTGTGGTTGTCAACTAGTTCTTTAAGATGGTTATTTGGCACCATGAAAGAAGAGTATTATTGTTGAATCCACTACTAAACCCTTCTCTAAGTGTGTTTTGTTTTATTTTAGGCTACCTAGGACCATTATTTCAAATAGGGATATCAGGTTCCTTAGTACCTTACCCCCTAGTCTATAGTCTCAGATGGATACTAAGCTAAACAAATCAACCTCTTTTGATCCCCAAACAGATGGAAAAATAAAAGTGGTAAACAAAATGATGGTGTATATTTTTTTTCTTATATAACTCCAGGAATCAACATAATTAAATAAAATCCTTCCATATGTTCAACATGGCTATAACATAGCCCTCCACAACTCTATTGTCCATGGTTCTTTTGAGGTGTGCTTAGGGTTCCAACCATTGGTGTTGGACTGACACACGAAGAGAACTAAATCTAATGTCAAACAATATGATAGGGGAGTAAGTTTCAAACTTCATACATGTCACTTTGATAACACTTGTTGCACTTACAATTGCTGTTAAACCAAAATCCACGAGTCTTGGTCCCTGCTACAATCATATGTCAAATAAATGGCATGAACTAATGTAGCTATGCCCATTTCATCTTCACTAAAATATTCCTCCCATGCTCAGGATGAGGAATATAGTTAGGTTCATGATATCTTACAAAAATATAATGACAAGTACAAACAAGAAAACAACTGGCACAGGGTTCCACACAATTTTGGGGTTGGTTCCAAGGTGTGATTGCATTTGCAAAAAGACTGCCCCATAATCCCCCATATGAAGCTCACACCACTCTACTATGGGTCTTACATAATCACAAAGGTTATGGGGGTGAAAATTATTTTGAACTAAGTATCCCCCATTTCCTTGGTTTGCAAACAATATTTCATGTCAAGCTACTTCAATCATATTTCGCACCTCTGCTAGACTCCTTAGAGGAAACCTAACAATATTCCTCCACATAACATAATCATAATTGCATTGAACAAGCTATATTGGATCAAATCACATACACCAAGACAAAGAATAACTAGTAGGAGCACATACAACTCTATAAGTTTGTCAAAGTAGGGAAACTTCTTCACCAAGGAAAGAGGTTCACCAAGAGCCAAATTCAACCAAATTTTCCCCATATGATGAGAGAAATATTGGAAATACATATTGATGCTGAGAGGGATGGGATGAATATATATCACATAAATTTAAATTTTCTTAAACAAATATCACATGACATAATCAACCATACAATACATAAACATAGAGATCAAAGTACAAACACAAACTAGGAGAAAAATAGTTGAACACTTTTCTAAGGGACTTCAATATTTCAATGATATGTTCAACCACTTTTAAGGACACCAATCCTTTGTAAGCACACCTTACAAGATTGTAGGATCCAACATTTTTAGAGAGCTGAGGAAACCAATATTCCACAAGCACCAACTCACTATTGTCCAGACTCCAAGCTATTGTATATGAGAACACCAATCCTCTACAACATAACCCAATTTAGTAGCTCCTTGTCCACTATTTAGGATCTTCCCTTTTGTTGGCTTGAATTATGTTTCTTCCTTATCTTTAAAATCATCCACATTCATGTATTTTCCATTATTTCCAATCCTATTTTAACAAGCCTATAGGTTTCTATGATAGACAAACTAGGACTTGGCCTCCACAAAAGTTTAGAGTGCACAATCCACCATATGCCTCAACCTCCTCAAAAATATGAGCTTGCAACAAGGGATAATTTTTGCTCCAAAAAGACTAATTTTTAGCCTATAACAAAGAGCTAATTTGGGTTGCAACAAGGATGACTTTAGGCCTATTCAATTCTACTCCAAAACGCAAAGAAATAGGTCTGAAACAATGTTCAAACATGTCCTCAAAACAATGTCAAAAAGAGTCACATATAGCTTGGATAGGGGCAGTGAATACTTCACTTATAGTTCTCTAGTTTGGCTTCTCTTCTCTTCTAATTGGTTCACGAGGCATGAACCAAAAGGGATGCTTGAGGTGAGTCCTAAACTCTTCCATACAACACTATTTATAGTGATATTTTGATGCTAGGTTAGGGCTAACCTTAGGGCCAACTTGAGCAAAAGCTAAGATACACACACACACACACACACACATTCAAAATTCCAATTCTATTCAATTGTGAGGAGTTAGAAGGCATGCCATCTATCATCATGAAAGCCTTGAAATATGTTATTTGACTATGTAACTTTCCATTTTATTTGGATTTCCTTTGATATCAATAAAAAACTTTTTTTAAATCTCTCCCTTTGTTATTGATGGTAATATTTCAATATCTATTTACTCTAGCTGTTGCTCCCCCTATCTACATTTTCTCCATATTTTATTAGTTTCTCCCCTTATCACATTCTCTCCCTTTGATTTCAATAACATTCTCCCCCTTTGACATCAGTAGATTTGTGTGCATATTCTAAACATAATTTTTTTAAGAAATTAATTTTAGTTTTTTATTTAACTTTTTTAGACATATATCAAACTTATAAAAAACATAGGTATTTTCTTTCCTCTATAACATTTGACTAGTTGACATATTTTGAAATCAGAAAATAACTTGCACTATAAATATTTTTTATAAATATGTTAAGACCCTCATAGCGAGGTTCTAATATCAAACTTGTCATTTTAATGCCTCATAGTGTTTCTGAATTTAAAAAATATAAAATTATCATTAAAATTTGTGGAAAAATAATGATGCATAAGATTTGTTTGGTATCTACAATTCAACAAATTTCTTCCAAAAAGTTCCATCATTTACATACCAAACCTGGGGACTAATGAGAACATAAGGATTATATTTTAGAGAGAAAATATTACCACTTAGAAAAAAATATTTATATATATTATTCCAATTTTTTAAATAAAGTTATATATTTAGGAAGACAATTTGATTTTCTATGTTTTGTCATGTTGCACCATGTTGTAAAAAGTTGTGTAAGCACCAATAATAATTATTTTTAGCAATCAAATTTTTGTTTTTCCACATTTCCAATAGCATGTCAATAATTGGGTACTATTATCTTGCACTAGCCCCATTTCATTATCATAAAGGATAGAAGTGCTTTGATGCCATCTAATCTATGAGTGAGAGACATGTAATCCACTTGCTTCACTAACACAACTCCTCAATGGAAGTTGATTCTAGCATATATTTTCATTCTTATTTGAATGGTTGTAAGGCTTTCAATATGTCAATTGATGGCCCATTATTATCTTGTGTAATATGCATTCGATAGTTAGTTGAAAATCCCATCACAAGCCTTTAAAGAGAAACCACCAATACTTTGTCATTATGATCTCCATCTCCGGGTTAATATAATAGTTATAAATATTGTGGCCTCAATTTAGTTTTGAGTGTCAACTTCTCTTTCACAACTCTATAATGGTCAAGAAAAGATGATCACTTTTATTTACCTCTAGGATCTTCAATCTGATTACTACTTGTTATATCCATTGAGACATTTTGAAGTGAAGGTTGTCTGTTTTCTAGCACCAAATTACAACTGTGAGATCAATCCTAGATCCACCTCTATTCTCTATATCAACAACATAGGACCCTAATAATCAAACCCTCAATATCCCAATTTTGGATCTCTAAAGAAAGAGTTAATGAACTCTTCTTTTTATAGCTCCAAATGTTGTAGAAAACTTTGCTAATAGATGAAATTAGTCTCATAGTAAACAAAGTCTCGCATAGTTTGAATTTTATTTTGGATCCAATTTTCTACTAAAGAAATTTTAGTTATATTTATGGGAAACCCATCCATGCTTTTATTTGATGAATGCCCTTTTTTCCTATTCCTACTCATTGCCATTAAATAATGTGACCATATGAGCCAATAATGGGGACCAATTTGGTTCTCATTTTTTAAAGCATGGTTGGCCTCTTTTTCTTCAACCATTAACATTATACAATCTAGATAAAAACTCTTGATTTCTGAGCTATATATAACACTTTAGCAAAGATAGGTCAACTAAACTTATGTGGAAATTAGCCCAACCTATGAGTTCAACTAGACAAAGAGTAAGTTGATATAGGAAAGGAAAGAACTCAACTTAGGTATAAGAATGTACTATCCACTTGTTGGAAGCCCAACCAACTCCCCTATGATTTAAAATAAATAAATTATAGTGGCCCCTCCTTAAATTTATCTTTTTTTTTTAGTTTTCACATTTGGCTTTGATTTTGTATGATTGCAATGATTTTGATGTACATATTTCTTTTTCTCAGTGGTGATATAAAATGCCTTTGGTTATTTTGATTGGTCCATTATTGAACTTTGATTCATTTAAAACATTTTCTTTTGGTGGTTACTTGATGAACGTATTTCCCATTTAGTAGCAACATAAGAACCATGTCTCTTTGTGCTATTTTAATAAGTTGTTGAGGGGTTACGACTCTATATGGAATATGAATGTCAAAGTGGAAAGGGATACTATAGAACTCTTGATTTTGTAGCATCCCTATCTTATTTTGATTTGCATATTATAATTCTTTTTGTTACTTAATTTCATATGGATTATGTATAAGCCCTAATATCTACATGTGGTTTGGGTCAATGAATGATTTTTATAATGGATCTTAAACTATGTGATCATGTGTGCTTGATTGTTTCTACAAATGGTTTATTTCGTATATCTGAATATGTGTTATGGGCCATGACTTTACCATATGAGACTTGATTTAAATTTTTTATTGATCGAATGATGGACTTATGATTATTGTGAGCCTATGTTTATGTGTATGGTGATATTCCTTTCAAAAGTTCTAGATTTACAATTATGAGAAATGATGGTTCTCGAGATAGGGGTTGTTCTTTCGAGATTTGTATCAAGGTTTTATGGTGTTTTGACATTTTCTTTAGAGGTGCTAACCTTGATTTGCACCAACTGTCTCAAAATCTACCACTCACAGCCACCATACCTTACAACCATTACTCTTTATGTACTATAACTTTCATCTGTCATTACCTGAGTTAATCTCTAGGGTTTTTGAAGTTACCAATGCCTTATCGTTTCATTATATTTTCTAATACTCTTCAGAATACTCTGCAAGTTAGGTTTTTTTGACCCATTCATTGTGTTTTTCCCCTTTGTTGCACCTTGATTCTTGACTGAAATTCTCTTGGATTGTATCCATGGCATGCATTCTTCAAGATAAAGCTATTAGAGGCAAAATGGTGGAGGCGTATGATTAGTGTTCACCCCTATTCTGATAGGTTTGGAGGTGGGATTTCCTTTAGTTAGAATTCATGGGTGGGTTATCTATAGATTTTTGTAGATGTTGATTTTAATGTTTAGGCTACTCATCTCCCCATTGAGGGAGAGAAATGGTCCAAAAATTGTGATGTGTGTGACACTCCATGGATGAAACTTATCACTAGTAAAGATTGCATTTATCATGTGAAAGAAATGCCAATTTCCTTTCTGAAACCAAAATGGCGTAATTTAGTGCTTTTATTGCATAAGTATATTAGTTGTGAGGGGAAGTATAGTCTAGTTTTTATTTATCATATTAGAGTATTTATAGAATTCCTTGGCCATAAGCTTAATTTAACCTTTTATCTACATAAAAACTTGACAAAGATGTCCCGTATATACCACTCACACCGTAAAAACTATGAATATCTCTTTTTCATAATAGTCTCGTCTATAGTATGGTGAAACACTAGTTCGAAAAGGTAGGGGATGAATGTAATCGCTTCTTAGATCAAAATGGTTTCGATAAAACCAAACTTCTTGAAGACTCTGATTCCCCAAATCTATGTGACCTAACTTTTCATTGGAAAATCATGTTTGATCATAATCTCATCTTTTATTACAAAATGATTGTGAAGAACCATTCCCTGAGGCAACCACTTCTGTTTTGGATGATACTAGGAGTGAAACCCTAGGACCTACTATTGTCCACGTTTCTAGAAGCATAACAAAAGGTACCACTGTCCGCCATATGGAATTAATGTTGGAATTTAAGGATAAAAGAAAAGTGAAACCCTCCAAGGTTAGTCCTTGGCCTAAACTCGTGCATACAAAACTTGCACATGAAGAAGAAATCAATCAATAAAAACAAAATCCTCAGACTAAAGCTAAGATTAAATAAATGTAGAGGAAACTTTCCCTAGAAAAATAAAACAATATTAAGAATACTCCTGCAAATTATGTGTTCTTTGATCTCGAGGCTCATCTTGAACCCTCACAAAAAAAAATAAACCCTAGGTGCAGGATGATTTGAGAGTGTTTGGTTATTCCACTCACCATGATGATAGTTGTCTGAGCAACATCTATTGGGATGAGCCAATTATGAACATGTAATGGCACCAATAATACTTACTCATTGTCCCACATCATGAACAACGTATTAGCCAACTTGTCCATGAAAATAACAAACTCAGAGTTTCATTTAAAGCTAGGAAGAGACACATGGAACAAAAATCATCTCGCACTAAAAATAAATCTCATTCTAAAGATACGCATATTATCATGAAGTCATCGAAAGTAAAAGTAGTTATATCTTATGATATAGATGACTTTGGTCCTAACAAGTAATGATTTTATTAGTATTTATGATTGATATTTTTTATGTTTTCAAGATGTGTGTTTATTTGCTTTATTTTACTAAATTTAAAAAAGGGTACCCACATAATCCTTGGTTCTATATCAACCCTATCTTGTTGCCAATATAAAAGTTTAATAATGGTTTTTTTGTTACAACAAGTCCTTTATGTTTATTGAATGTTGACTTTGGATGCTACAAAGAAGGATATGCTCGATCAACATGTACATGTTGTAAGCTATGCATGGATGCCATGTCCGTCATTTATCTTCTTCTTTTACCTTTTATGATTTGGCCAGGAGGTGAAGTAAACAATTTGAATTATTTTTGTAATAGACAATTAAATATTTTTAGGATTGCTTTTAGATAGAACGAGGTTTATTGACCTATATAAAAACTTTGGATTTTCCATAGTAAGAGGAGGTACTTACAGTAATATAAAAGGAGATTTTGTGGGAAATAAATTTTCTTTAACATTATGTGACTAGGGAACATTTATTGAATAGTACCGTGAGTTTTTCAAACTTGGTTTTATTCAGTCGATTACTTCTTTTGGTTTCAATTGTTCCATTTTCATTGGTTCTTATTGTACTCTAGTTTCTATGTAATTTAATTTCTTAGAATATAGAAGAAAAAAATTTGTTGTTTGTGTGATTTTATTTTGTAAACAGTTAGCAACTGTATTACATTTATTTTCCATCTTACATTGATTTAATATCTATAAGGTTTGATACGATCATTATCGCTCTCCAATGACTTGTGTCCTGAGATCAATAGTTGATTTGGCCATCCATTAAGTCTAGATTCCTATGGTTTTATTCTAGAAATTTAGAACTTAGATAATGACATCTTCTCATACAAATTGAATTAATGTTTATGTTGTAGCGATTTCTGAATTCTTATGCTATTTTTTATTATTTTCTTATTCTCTTGATTCATAAACAAGTTACTGAAATATTATCCTTTTCATTAGATTGTTATATTCTTTATATCTAGACCTAGCAATATAAATTAGACTGTATTAATTAGATTATTTTGCATTGATTCTTGATGCTAATCATAAGAACATGCACACTTTGATCTGCATTCCTTCAAAAAATAAGAGACTTGCATTTTAGCAGTTATTGTCTTTTCTTTTACTTTAAAGATTACTTTCTTGTTTCAATTTGAATTTATAATTTCATATATAAATTAAAATTAGAAATTATATTTTTATTGCCTTTGCAGAGAATTATATTCATTTATTTTTGTACCAATTACATTCAGTTTTGGTCTTTACTTTGTTGTATCATTATTGTTTTGCTAATGATCTTTTGATTTCTGTATAATATTCCTTTAACTAATACTTTTCTTGTATAATTAATAGTTATATTTATTGTACTTTTAGTATTTATTAACCTGTATATTGTATTTTATTATTTAACTAGTAGTTTTAAGTACATGTAATAGTTTAAGTTTTATATAGGTAGTATATATTAGGATTAGTTTTCTCCTAGTTTCTTATTCACAAGTAGATGCATCTGAAGGCTAACGAAGCCTTAAAACCCATAGAGAACAACTAATGATGGTGCTCGAAATTTTTCAACTGCGAGGGTCTCCCCCGTATGAAGTCCCATCTAGACCTCACACCATTTGGAGTAGAATTTCCAACTGGGAAATAAGGCCGATTTCCATTATTCTTAGGAATTTTCCTTGGATGCAATTATAAACATAAGAGATTATGCAAACAATCTTTGAATTAAGAAATTTAAAACCATGTGGCATGCAATTTCAATGTATATTAAGTACTTTCACAAAAGGGAAACAAGTGAATGAGCCTTTAGAAGAAAAGTAATAGTACTATCCTAAAATAGACACACTAGAACATGTTAAGGATTGTTGATTAACATGCAAATTAGTTTACGAGGTAACAATGATGATAAAATCAAGTAAAAACACACATTCAACATAATGCATACTAAAGCCAATGAAATAATTCATTTTCAGTGGTATGTGATAACATAAATATACATCATAAATAATGAAAGACTAGTCTTAGTATCTTACAATAATTCACAACATATGCATGAAAGTGCGTCGGCTCTTAGAGCTTCATAAATGAAGTGAAAATATTAATATACATGATTAAACTGCTTCTACACTAGCCCCAATAGTGGAACATTAAATCACCACTTTCTCCTCCAAAGAAATATCCTCTCTGTTATGCCAAACTAGAGAAGCCAAGGTGAAAATTCCAAAGTCTATTCTCTTGAGCTATGAGGGTGTATTTATAACAAATGAGGTGACTCTTCACCTCTCATATGACTCTTGACCTCCATTTTGACTCTTGAGCTTCTACTATGACTTTTCAAATTCATATGTGACCTTTACAATTCTACATGACTTTAGAACTTTCTAGTGATTTTTCACATTCCATGTGGGACCTTTGGTCTTCCACACATTATATATTTTCTTATTTTTGAAAATACAACAATTACATTCCAAAAATGTTGTGGCTAGATACATTAACACTTATGATCTTGTGATGACATTTGGACAAGCCATAACTTGCAATTGATGGCATGGAAATTGATTGTGATGTATCTGGGCCAAGCATTTCTCCTAGCTACCATATTTGTATCTTCTTCATGATGGATCTTTTATTTTTCTTTATATTTACCCTCCAAAGGGTCTAGATCCATGTTAGAACCTTCCAAGTCAATATGAAATACCACCATTATGTCATGGTCCAAGATTTCTTCATGTCCTTCATAATGGTTCTTTCTTTTGTTTCTTCTTCACAAGTACTCTCTTGTATCCTCTCCTTGGTGACCTCCATTGTATGTTCGCGATAAGTCTTGCATGTGTTTCATCTTCATCCTCCCATATCTTGGATAATATGGAGTCTTCCTTGTGATTTTGATCTCCAATCTTTTGTCATGATCTAGTGTCCCTTCATCTTCTTGCTTGATAGTCTCCTTGTCTCTTCAACTTCACAAGTGTGTTCTTGCATGGTATCCTTAGAATCCTCCTTGAGCATAATCATGTAATATTAGGATAGAATACTTGCAGATGAAATTCACTCATGAAAAGATGCCATAAGTCCCAAAATATCTTAGTTGAACTAATTCACTGATTGAAGTCAGGATAAAGTGCGGGACTGAGGAGGAAGCTTAGGGATTGCATAGTGCATATTTCCAGGAGGCAGTAATGAAGGTATAATCATTATGATTGCATAATTCATAGTAGCTGAGGGAATGGGAGAAAAAATTGTGCAGTTGAGGGAGACAATGACGTAGTGAGGTGGGCTTACTTACTATGATTGCATAATGCATAGTTTAGGGAAGAATGAGCCAAGTGATTGTGCAGTTGCACACGTCAAGGAGGAAGTGAAGCCTGACTATTGACTAAGACTATGCAGTGTGCAACGGAAGATTGACTGGGATAAATATTCCATTGTTTTTAGGGACAAGAGGCAAATACCAAGCATTGATTGCGCAATGTGCAGTCCTTGAAGGAAGTGACTTTGCAATGTGTGGATTCAGGAGGTATGGGTGGTTGACTGTGTCTTAAGACTACGCAGTGCATAGTTCCAAGAGGGAGGAAATTTGGAAAGTTTCATAGACAGTGAAAGCTTGAAAAATGACTAAGAGTAGGACAAATGAGATAAGAGAGTAGAAAGCATGCAAACAATTCTTGAGATAGTCATCTCACAGTCAAATAACATCAACACAAGCCAAGGGAATTCTCAGTAACCACAATCAATCATGTATACCTTAAAAAGACAACAAAGAGACACTTATTTCTAGGTCTAAAAGTTGAAACATATATTTTTGACACTTAGAATAAAAGTTACGACACAAGTGTTGACTGCAACTGTTGAAAAATGCAACAAGAAATTCTCAATTTGACTTTGCCTTGATTAAATTGAGAAAATTTGAATTTCCACATCAGCAGACAACTTGGATGATGTTAACTTGTGTGACATGGCTTGTGTCACCTAGTTTACCAAGTAAATTCAAGTTGGAGGAGTTAGAGTTAAGTTATGCATGTGTGATTGCTAATTTGTGGCAATCAAGGTCTATAATCTCATGTTGTTTTTAGTTAAACTAAATCCAACTTTTGGAGGAACTAGTGGAAGGTTAGTTAAGCAGTGGGACTTTAGTCAAACATAGTGATCAACTAGTTAACTGATCAATCATCCCAAAATAGCTAGTGCATGTAAATAATTTGAGTTATCTAGTTGAGGTGGGGATTTCAAGGCAATGTAACATTACTTGTAGAGTAGTCTTGAGTGTACAAGTGTTGCATGCAGTGAGATGATCAACCTAAAAGAATTTAGGGAATTTCATAAATAATAGGGGTTAATTCCTCAAGGAAAAGTACAAGTAAATAGGATCTCATTCGAGGGAAAATTTGACCAAGTCTAGGTCAAAGGTCTTGAGTGTGGAGAGAGATAGGTTGTGCACTTGCAGGGTGAGCTCAATTGAGAAAATAAATTGTATTACATCTTTATTTCATTTTATTAATGCAAGAGGCATTGGGGTTTTTAGACGATTTCCTTCCCTAGATAAAAATACTTGTTTCATGTGTGTTATTTCTTCTTGCATGTCTAAAATGTTTTCTCTAAATTGTGAAATAATGTCTGCAAAGCAGTAGTGTAGATATGTGTCTTGTGATTTTGATTAAAACTTCATGAAAAGTTGCAAATATATAACCAACTTTCTACATGGTAACAAATTTGGATTCACATTAGAGTAGGAAATTTGAATTTGTATCTCATTGGTTTGAATTTGAAGATCAGTGTAGCAAGCTTTCTTCAAATCTGAGAAGATGGCCTTCAATGGACTAAGGCTAGAGTATGCCTTGGAAGGCATCTCTAATTTTTTTTGCATGGAGGCAATGTTAGATGGAAATGGATTGCTAGAATACATCAAGACAAATGTTACAGAAACACAAGCATGTGATGCTTAGAACCTTGCTCAGTGGAAGAATGATGTAGCCAAGGCAAGGAGAATCATCTTGGAGGGAGTGCAAGATCATATTGTCTTGAATATCCATGGAAAAGAAACCTCATTCACGATATGGAAAGTACTGATTGAATTGTTTGAGAATAGTAGTGACCACAGGAAGCTCGTGCTCAAGGATAAACTTTGAATTATCAAGATGCAAAAGAATGACACAGTTACGTAGCATCTGAGAAAGTTTAGATAGTGTCGTGATGAACTTGGTAGGTTCAGTGTTAATGTCCCTGAAGAAGACTTAGTAACCTTACCCCTTTTGGGCCTTCCCAAGAGCTAGAATAGCTATTGAGATTTGGTGAATGGGAGGGAGAAATTACCAAGTTGGGAGTGCTTATGGTTTGACTTGATACAAGAGGAAATAAGGAGGAATACCAGAGATGGGACTTCAACCAAGGGTGAGGGTGAAGAAAACTTTGAATTAGATGCAAAGGAAAAGAAGGGAAAAGGGAAGAAATCCCAATCTAAACCAGAATCCAGTTAAGGGGGCATGAAGAATATTTGTTAAAAAATAAATGCTTTTGTTGTCATGAATTCAAGCACTATGTGACAAAGTGTCCACACCAGAAAGAAAGCAAGAAGAACTTAGGAAGATCATAAGGGAAGCTTTGGCTTCATGATTCGAGCTTGACTTTACCCTGATTGCATGCATGTCCAACACAATGATGGGGAGTGTGTCATACTTGGACTCAGGTGCATCATTCCATATGACAGGAAATATATATTTTTGAGTGAACTAGAGGAGAAATATTTGCAGATGCACATCGAGATGTGCGATGAAGGAAGATATAGTGCCACTAGGATTGGTACAATTACCTTTCAGAGGGAGTTGGGCTCTCCACTTAGGCTAAATGATGTCATTTTAGTTTTGGTCCTAAAGAAAAATATTGTCCTTGTTGTAGCCTTGGAAGACTGTGGTTATGATGTCATCTTTATCAAATGAAAGGAATTCTTGAGACACATAGCCATGGGATAGGTAAAGCAGATCGAGCTACATGTGAAGAACCTGTACAAGCAAGATGTGGAGGATTATGCTCCATTGAGCACAAAGCCAGAGAAGGTGCAAAGCCACAATGTCAGTGAACTTTGGCATAGAAGACTTGGCCATTTGCATCATGGTGCTTTGAATATCATGCAACAAATAACCATAGGCCTCCCAAAAGGAGCACTTTATCAACAGGATGTATGCAAAAGATGTACCTTGGGGAAGTACACAAAATCCACATTCCATGATCAAGACAACATTGAAAGAACATGCAATCCTTCAAATGATACACTCTAATGTCTGTGGACCTTTCTTGATAGCCTCCACTGTGAGGAACAAATATTTTTTCATTTCTATTGATGACTTCTCATGGAAGTGTTGGATCTTCATGCGGAAGAAGGATGATACATCCTCCAAGTTTGTATAATTCAAGGCACTAGTTGAGAAAGAAACCAGCAAGAAGGTTAAGTCCCTTAGGAGAAATAATGGAGGTGAGTACGTGGCAAATGAAATTAAAAATTTCTATGCAAAAGAAGTAATTCGACAAGAGTTTACAACACCTCACAGCCCACAACAGAATGGGCTGGTTGAGAGGAAGAACCATAGCATTGTGGGAGCAACAAGGGTGATGTTTCATGTTCAAGGCCTACCTCTGCACTTGAGGGCTGAGGCATGCAACACAACAGTTTATTTGCATAATAGGATTCCTCATTGGATTCTTGGCATGTATACACTAGAGGAGGCTTTCTGGAGGAGAAATATGGACGTGTCGCACTTCAAGATTTTTGGAGCCTTTGTTTACTGCCATGTCTCCAAATAATCAAGGAAGAAGCTAGAGATTACAACAAAAATGGGGGTATTTGTGGGTTACACAAAAAATCCCCACAAATACAGTGTGTACTTGCCATCCCTCATAATGACAATTCTGCAAAGGAATGTAAAATTTGAAAAAGATGAAGCCATGTGGTTCTCTCTTGAGAGGGAGCTTAAGATACCACCAGAAGAGGAGATTTTATCTCCAAAGGAGGTGCCTTAGGAAGATGTGGAGAAGCCACAAATTTAGGAGTAGAGAGTGGAAACAACCACTCAAGCAGAACCATCTAGAGAGGAAATGAAAAGACCAGGGAAGCTGAGAGTCTTGTGCATGATGCGGGGGAGAATGTGGGTGCTCCTTCAAATCAATGTAGATAGAGAAGGTCACCAGATCAGTAGGCTGGCTACATTGATCTAATGACTGAACTTGTAGAGACTGAGCCATCCTCTTTCAAGGAAGCAATAGAGAAACCAGTATGGGTTGATGTAATGGTGGAGGAATAGGAATCCATTGTAAAGAACAATGTTTTGGAAGTGGTCTTGAGACCAACAGATAAATTAGTTGTGGTTTCAAGTTGGATCTTCAAGGTGAAGCATGCAGAAAACATAAGCATAAAAAATTACAGGGCTAGATTTGTGGCCAAGGGGTACTTCAAGTTGAGGGGAGTGACTATGAGGAGACCTATGCTCATGTAGCAAGGTACTCATCCGTTGTATCAATTCTTGATATGGCTGCACAGATGGGGTGGAGGATCCACCAAATGGATGTGAAAACAACATTCCTTAATGGATTTTTGAGGATGGGGTGTATATAAAGCAACCAAAAGGGTTCGAGACTTTTGATCGGGAGTCTCATGTGTGCAGACTCAAGTGAGCATTGTACGGTCTCATGCAAGCACCCCATCCCGTGTACACCAAGATCGATATCTATATCACCAGTTTGGGCTTCACCAAAAGTGAAGCAGATACAAAACTCTATCATATCTTGGTGAAGGTAAATTTTTTATTATTTTCTTATATGTTAATGGCTTGATTTAACCAGTGATGAGAAGCTAATCAGATCTTGCAAGGACAACCTTGCAAGTGAGTTTGAAATGAAGAACATGGGTCTCATGCACTACTTCCTCTGATTGGAATCATGACAAGGTGGTGGGGAATTGTTTTTCTCTTAGAGAAAGTATGTGAATGAGATACTTTAGAGGTTCTACATGGACAATTGCAAACCCATGGAGACAACTCTAGCGATGAACTAGAGGAAGGAGGATGTCGCTTCAGGTGAGGAAGTGGATGCTACTGTTTATCGGAATTTGGTGGGTTCACTAATGTATCTTGTGAACACAACCATATATGTGTTATGCAATCAACCAGCTGAGCTAAGCTTTGGTTAGGCCAACCAAGTTATTTTGGAGGGAAGCTAAGCATATTCTACCTAGTTTAGACTACGACACATATGGACAGAGGGAGTTAATTTGTGTGGCTTCACAGATGCAAATTGGGTAGGGAGTCCAGCAGACTGAAAGAGTACATCAAGTGGAATTTTCAATGTTGGGTCCACAACTATTTCCTGGTACAACATGAAGCAAAGATTTGTGGCACTCAACTCGGTAGAAGAAGAATACATGGTTTCCAGTCAAATGACATGTGAGGTGATCTATATGAGAAAGAAACTTGTTGGATTGTTTGGTCAGATGATGGATCAAATTGTAATCTATTGTGATAATCAAAGTTGCATCAAGCTCTCTAAAAATCTTGTTTTTCACAATTGATCCAAGCATATAGATATACAGTATCACCATTTACGAGATTTTGTGCAGAGGTAGACAATGTTATTATAGTACATTCAGATAGAGGAACAAGATGTTGACATTTTGATAAAGGCCTTTTCAAGAGGTAATTTAGAGTTCCACAGGTGGAGGATAGGAGTGGCTGATAATCCCTTTCTTGTTGAGAGGGAGTGTTGAAAAATGCAGCAAGAAATTCTCAATTTTATTTTGCCTTGATTAAATTGAGAAAATTTGTTTTCCAAATTAGCAGACAACTTGGATGATGTTAACTTGTTCTACATGGCTTGTGTCACCCAATTTACTCAGGAAATTTGAGTTGAAGGAGTTAGAGTTCAGTTCTGCATGTGTGATTGCTACTTTGTAGTAATCAAGGTCACTTATCTCAAGTTTCTTTCAGTTAAACTAGTTCCAACTTTTGGAGGAACTAATGGAAGGTTAGTTAAGCAGTGGGACTTCAGTTAAACAGAGCAATAATCTAGTTAACTGATAAATCAACCAAAAATAGCTAGTGCATGCAAAGAATTTGAGTTACCCAGTTGAGGTGGAGATTCCAAGGCAGTGTAACATCAATTGTAGACTAGTCTTGAGTGTATAGGTGTTGCAGGTAGTTAGATGACCATACTAATAGAATTGTGCATTTCAATTGAGGGAATTTCCTAATTAATAGGGGATAATTTCTCAAGGAACAGTGCAAGGAAATAGGAGCTAAAGCCAAGGGAAAATTTAACTAAGTTTGGGTCAGAGGCCTTCAGTGAGCAGAGAGATAGATTGTGCACTTGCAAGGTGAACTCAGTTGAGAAATGAAATTGTATTACATCTTTATTTCATTTGATTAATGCAAGAGGCATTGGGGTTTTTACCAGATTGTTTTCCTCAGATAAAAATACTTGTTGCGTGTGTGTTATCCCTTATTGAATGTTAGAATTTTTTTCTTCTAAATTGTGAAATAATGTCCACAGATCAATAGTGTAGATGTGTGTCTTGTGATTTTGATTAAAACTTCATCAACAGTTGCAAATCTACAACCAAATTTCTCAAACAATTAGAAAGTGTGCTAAGTTGTGGGAATGTGTCTAGCAAATATTCTCATGACATATAAGATCAAGTAATGCAGAAGAGTGCACTAGAGCTGCCTCTAATGGTGTGTTGAGATGTAAGACATGTAGGAGTGAAAACAATCAAATGTGACACTTGTGACAATAAGAAAAAATGAAAATGACACTTGCAAAAGCTAAAGAAAGTGAAAGCGACACAAGCTAAAGAAAAAACCACACTTGTGAAATTGAAAGCAAGCAAAAACTACAGTCGTGAAAGTGACACTAGTGAAGGTAAAGGTGCGCAAAAGTGAAAATTGAGAAAACTCACTGCAATGAAGTTATAATGCAACCAAGAGTGAGAGGGATATTGTCAAGTGATATTGCACACTGATTGTCGGCATAGATTACGTAGTGCACTGTCTCTATATATTGTGTAATCAATGTCCACGGGGATTGCGCAAACACTGTAACTAAAGGTTGTGTAGACACTATTCCTAGAGAATGTGCAAGCCTTACTTTCAAGAACTGTGCAATGGATATTCTCAAGGATAGACATTGTTTACTGAGCTTGCTAGAAAGGGGAGTACTTATGGATACATCAAGGAATGAGCATGTGTAAGCAAGTGGTTTCAACAATTAGAATCTCAACAGAAGGCTTAAACACTTGGCATAACATCAACCAATCATGAAGCGACAATGGAGAAAATTAAAATGATAAAGCATAAAGTCATAGATATGCTCCAAAATTCAAGTGTAGTAAAAATTTTGGAGGGTGTTTGTTGTAGTGACAAGAATGGAAACACCAAACAATTAGGGCTATTTAAAGAGCTCTCACTTGGGTAATTTCTCCCTTGTTGACTAGGGTGCACAAAACTCGAGTCAACACCACAAAAATTAGCTAATTGAGAGCCCAATTGACCAATGAAGAGTTAAATCGACCATGCTTAAATATAAACCAACCAAGGAAGAAATCCAATTAACCAGGTGAATATGAAAATTGTCTAGATAATAAATTATGGAATCATTGCTGCACTGATGTCTAATGTGTGATAAGTATATGGAATTTACTACAATTTTTGTTGCATATGGATGAATGGCATGGTTATGGCTCGTTTTCCTTTGCTTTCTATGAATTGTTTAAATGCATGATATGATGCATCAAATAATCTATAAGGGTTATTGAATACGTAGACCTTTGAACTAACCTAGTTTATGCCTCGAGTTAGAATTTCCCTCTCAAGGGATTGCTACCACCCACTATTTGCAAACTTAGTCAAATCAATGTTACACTACAATGTTTCTTTGTTGCTTAGCATTTGTGAACCCTAGGCTTTGAAATTATGCCAAGGCAATGTTGATGAGCATCGATAAATGAAACAATCTTAAACAATGTAAAAGTTATAAGGAGCCTTATGACTCTAGAGAATAAGATATGATAAATGTATTGAATTATTTCAATTTACATCACCTTATAAGGGCACAACCTCAAATACCAAACTATAAAACAATACAAAATGATGCAAAACCTACAATTCATAGGACCTCAACCAATTCCCTGAGTGGGCTAAATCTGACCTGCGTGACTAGCTCAACCTAGTCCCTCTCCTTGGGTCTATATATTTCCTCCTCCT
>APFE030874632.1:163257-180556 GCA_000404065.3 Pinus taeda
ACTCCCAGCAAGATCAGCAATCTTATTTAAAATATTTTCTCCAATTAAATATTTTACATTTTAATTAAACATGATATACCTAAAACCTTGACCAAGGTTTTAACCAATTGAAAAACAATCTTATTTAAAATGACTTCTTCCTATTAATTATTTTACCTTTTAATTCAACACAACATACTCAATAAGCTACATACCCAACATACCCATCAAACCATCATGTAGAATCTTACTCATCCTCATGAACACCTTTATGATTTCTCATCAAGGCGCGGGTCTAAAAGGTCCGGTATCCCGTGTTTGGGTGGCCTTTGCCCACAATGAACTCTCCACTTATGCAACGTATCAAATCCACCAATGGAACTTATAAAATCATTTTCCCTTGAATTTGTAACTCTCTAATAAAATATGACAAAGTTAAATATCATACAAAAACAAAAGGGAATGAAAGTCAGTACCCCACAACTTACATATCGTTCCAAAAACAAAAGGCCATGGAGGGGCGTGAAAATACCTACTCTTCCTACATGATTTTCAAAAGTCAAATTGTGGGGCACATCTCCCCAGCACTTTCTAAAACTGAGTACGTTCACTACGCAACCCTCTTACCAAATAATAGGCTTTCCTCGTGTTTCTTTTTTATCACAATCGTCCCATTATCGTTGACAAACAATTCAGCAACGCAGGATTTGATTTTGAGTTTTAGTGGCCAAAAGATTGAGTATATTGCCATGACGTAATACGTGTGATATCCAAATAATTTGGGCTTCATACCATTTGTCAATTCCTTATTTAGTGCATAGTGAAATTTCTATCATCAAATAGGGATCACGTTTACCATTGAGAAAACTAAACTGAGGTTGAGGTTCATGTTGTTTATTGAGGTTATAATTTGGTTTAAACGGTTGAAAAAAAAAGTTAAAAAAATTAATCTTGAAAAATTTATTATGAAAACATTTAAACAACTAAAATTTATAATCCAAATTTTCTTAAATTTTTTTAATTTTATTTTAACTTTTAATAAATTTTCACAATTTTTTAGACAAAATAATTATTTGATTATCAAACTTTAAATTAACGGCGACTATATATACCCACCATTCAATTTTGCTAAGATCAAAATAAAACGATAATATATACAACCTCTTTCATTTAAAGCCCCATAACATGGAATTTGTTAATTGCCATAAACTACAACAAACTAAACTGTTACACACATGCGGGCATGGACTCCTTAACACTCGCGTGATACATATTTAAACTTTTAATGATAACGTGTCACGCATTGTGTTGTGGTTCGTTCACGAGATATAAAAACTAGACATAAGAAAAGTGTCCACCAAAAATAGCAAAGCGAACTGATGTGGAAGGTGAGCAAGGTGTACTGAAAAGGCCCGTGAGGGTGGATTTCAAGAAATAATGATTTCAGAGAAATTTTATATCAGAGATTAGTTTTGAAAGGGAAATTTTAAAAAGAGAAATTTAAAAGTATAAAGATTTTAGTAAATTTTATTATTTTTACTATATAAATAGTAAAATGTTGAGTGATATTTTGTTTAAAAAAAAATTGTGATTTATATATTTTGTAAAAAAAATTTAGGGAGTTTTAAGGTTAAGTCGTTTTGTTCTATAAATTCTGGGTGACTTATTTTTTGAAAAAATAGAAATTAGTAAAATAAATTTGAGAAAAAAAATGAAACATTAGCTTATCTACAAAAAAAAATTGGGCAACTTGTTTTTAGAAAAAGTAGAAATTAACAATTTTTTTTGGGGAAAAATATAGAAAATTAACCCATCTACAAAATATATCCCCTAAAATTTTCCTTTTTAGTTCCATCTACCTTTATTGGAGATTTAAAAAAAATGGCTAAATGATAGTTACACTTAACACTAAACTTTCGACTGAGATAATTGAAAATATATAAATATAAGTAACAAATATTATAGGCCACTTCCAGATATAATTAATTTTTTTTAATTTATAAAATGTGTTGCAATATGTATTTATGTTTTTTTTTTTTTCTAGTTAAGACTAACCTATGTACCTACGGGGATTTGAACCGGTGGCCTATCACAAGGAGTGCCTTAGCAGAGCACCCATTCACTGTCAATCCAAAACCCCATAGGCAATATGTATTTATGTTAATAGTTAAAGGTAAGATTTAATTTCCTTTTTCTTTTTTTTATGCCTAACTTATATATATTAGTTATTATTGTCTTATGACTATTTTGAGAGGCATAAGACTTAGTTAGGAATTGAGCAAGTCATTAGTGGGTAGTCATCTATTTTGCGGCCTTAAGTATTTAATCGAGGCATTCATTTGATGTATTAATATAATTCATTATTTTATTATTTAAAGAAAATGTCAATTTTCTATGGTTTATTCTTGAAAAACCCTATGGATTTATAGTAAGTAAACCTTGCAATTACTATAATAATGAGCTTTAAAAAAATTCAATAATTTCAATAATATATGTGAATTTTAATAAAAAGACACCAAAACCTTTATCCCTAAAGCAACAAAATTATGATTACACACTCAAGGCTCATAAGTGAAGATATTTTAAGAATAGCTTTGCTTATGAATAAAATACAGATAGAGTTTTTAAAACATATTTAATAACAATGTTATAGATGATTTTTCAAAATATTTTTATTTAAACTCAGAATTACAAATTAAAGTGGAGTTTTCTTTACAAAATACTTTAAAATGTCATGTAATAGAAAGTTTTCATGTTATTAATAAATATTTCCTTCTTTATGATAAAATTTGTATATTGTTTTTTAAGTGATTTACATGACACCATTAATATTATCAAGTGGAGAAAAGACCATTTTAAACTCCCAAGGCTTATTTGAAAATGAATTCAAATTTCACAACTCAATTTGTTTAATCTAAAAAGAATAAATAATAAATGTGACATAAACAAGGACATCATGTACTAAGAAATATATGCACTTCCCACTTCAAATCTTGAATATTATTTATAGAATATCCTTAAAAAAAAATTGAAGCATTTTATATGAATTTGACGTTTAATATATTTCCTAAAACATCTTGGAAAGTTAGATAGGGGAGATGTATCCCATAGTATTCTTTTTTAAGCAAGGTAAAATAAAAGTATCATTGAGAGAATAATAGTTTATTTCATTGTTTGATATGCATTTGGATTTCATATCTATGTTATTTAGAGAAAGGTTATTCTTTTATTGTGTTTAGAGGCATCAATAACTAGGCTAATTTTGTACATGCACGATATGGGTTGATTTCGACTACCACCACTATAACCTCTAGTTGAGGGCTATGTTAGTGGGCCATCTATAAAGTACTGAAGTGACAATTACACAATAATGCCTTAATAGTGAACTTATTCATCAACTATTCTATGCCCAATGGACTAGAGAAATATTATTTTAACTCAATAATGATGAAGTACATTTTGAATAAGATATTGGATTCCAGCATACTCATAAGAAAAATTGGTGAATATCTTATTTTATTCCACAAAAATTTTGAAATTATTAAATTAAAAAAAATGAATTTTTTGAATGAGAAAAATGAATACAATTCATTAAAAATAATGTTGGGAAAATACTCAATATTTTTCAAAATTTATAATAAAACTGATTGAAATTAAGAAATTTTATAACATTAAGTTTTCATGCTTATATTTTTTTAATCATTAATTTTAATTATTTATTTATTTTAAAATAAAAATTAATTTATTAGTTTTTTACATCACTTTAAATTTTAAAAAGGTTTATTGTTACTCTTATCCATGCTACTTAAGTTCATGGATATTGACCAACACCACTATACTTTTTTGGGAAAACATTAAATTAGAATTATTAATATTGTGATTAAATTTAATATATATTTAGAAAATGATAATCTATTAAAAAATATAATGTTATATAAAATAAAAACCATGTATTCCAGATGTTAATTATATTAAAAACTTAATTTACACAACTTTTTACTTTATTTTGGAAAAAATATTTATATTTTATAAAATTAAAACAATACCATTCCAAAGACAAAACATTTATATGTCAATTCGCTTCCATATCTACATGTTTCGCTACACACACACGCTGTCTTGGACTTCAAAAATGCTCCTCCTTGTTTGTACATTGGAAATTCTTTATTATCTTTCTTGGGCTTCCGTAGATATTAGAAGCATGGACAATTTTTCGTACCATACCAAGAGGGTAGGCATTAGTTGAGGGAAATAACGTGGAACAGATTTCCACTGTGGTCTCCTCTATGCTCGACCTCCAATTATTCATATACTTTATTCCATCAAATCTGTTGTTGGGATTTTATCAATACACTCTCCGAGAAATGCCCTAAAAAGAATCGTGTGGCCATTTTTACAAGTATTTTTTGAAATGCTCTGCGTGGACCTATTTTTATGATGTCGTACAAAGAACAGTTTCCCATGCAGCTATTTCTAAGATTTCCCATTACAGTGGAGTACTTTGTATGAAAAGTGGCAAACCCATCCAAATGAAAAGTCAATAAAATCTATCCATCCAGCCATGAAAACCAGGACAATGGGCATTCCAACAATGTGGCCTCATTTCCAATGTACATGCTAAAACGTTTGGCCATTAATCAAGGCAAACCAGGACAATGGGCATTCCAACAATGTGGCCTCATTTCCAATGTACATGCTAAAAAGTTTGGCCATTAATCAAGGCAATTTATATGCTCTGAGACGCTTCAGGATTATTGGGTTTGAACTGAAACGTTATGATAACCATCATAAACTTAATACAATACATTACAATCTTTACAAACTATGAACTGCTAGAACACCAAGCTGAGGTTATAATTACTATCTACTTATTAGATATATCTACAAGAATGGCTCTGTATTCTTCCTCTTGGATTTTGCTCAAGCTAGTCGGTACTTCTTCCTCCCAGTTTTCTTCTGAAAGAAAAAAATTGCCCAACAAATTCATCTGATCGGACTGGGTCGACTGTTTTTCGTATTCTACAGGTGTCAGCCAATCTGGCTCCAAGGTATTGTTGTAGATGTCTGTCATCGCCTGTTCAGCAGCCACTGCAAAGCAGCTGACGTGATCACTGCTATTAAGCTGGCTCTGAACTGGACAGATCTCATCGAAATTATAAACAGAAGGCAGGAGCAGACTTTCTAACGAGAAATCCTGGATCCTAAAATCCAGAGTATTGTCAGTTGGAGGCAATGACAGAACATTACAATCCTGAGAATACAAAACATTTGATTCAGATGACCTCTGATTAGAAGTGGCATCGGCTAGCAAATGCCCATGAGAATGTACTGGTTCATTAGGTCCGGAGGTCGAACACGAGACATTAGTCTGAATCTCCATTAATGGGGCTTCTGATCCAAGAACATCGTCGCTCAGCTCAATCCCCATTAACGAAGTATCATCCTCTGAGTCATCAAAATCGCTCATCAACGAGTCTTCTAGAAGTTGCTTCCATGATTTCATGTTGATGACTTCGTCAGAGGAAACCGGTGCAGGCACTCCTGCTGAAATACTAGTACCCCCGATTTTAGCAGGAGCTAATCTCATTCCAGAGTGATGAATCACTCTGTAATCAGCTGACCTAACTACATCTTCTTCACTGGACTCAGATGATGCAGTCTGCTCTGGATCAGCAGGTGCCGGCATTGGAAATTTAGGATTTTGGCTACTCATTGTAAGCTTCTTGCTCAAATGAGTATTCCAGTAGTTCTTTATTTCATTGTCTGTTCTCCCTGGCAACCTTCCAGCAATAAGTGACCATCTGCCAGTCAACCCAAATAAAATAATTAGTTCTACTATCAAATAATACTGAATAGTCATCTGAACATCCATTTTTTATTTTTTGTTGAATGGATAGGAGGACCTGGATTTGTGAGACAATAGCAAAGTTTAAAACTAAAGTAGTGAACACATGACTCTGAAAGTCACAGGCTGGGGCAGTATAAGTCTACACAGTAGGTATATCAACATATTACATTACAAGTTGGTTTAACCACTTGGGCAAGATTTGGATCTGAATTGATGAGAAGATAGCTAAGGCTCATTACCAAATCTGCTAAAACACATGAACTGAACACACCACAATCTGCTGATTCAAATTAGTTGATGACTGTAATGTGAGTTGAGTTCACATGCACTGTACACTATTCAACAGACCATTCAACAGGCCACAGACTGACATAGCAAAGTTGACAATAAAGCAAAGTTGAAAAGGAGTTGTGAACTCTCCATCATCAAAGTGCTTTAGGGGCAAAGTTGACAATAAAGCGAAGTTAAAAAAGAGTTGTGAACTATTTACAATGAGTGTCCCAGGATTTTTCATAGTGCCAAACAACAACAATGAAGATTTGACTAAAATTCTTTTAGCTACATTCTAATAAAAAAACTCGGCAACTTATAATAATTAGACAACACTATTTTAAATTTAAAAGGATGAAATCATAAGAAAGACGGATAACCAAATCCACCCATAGTTGCTCTTACCGATTGCCAAGGAGGCGATGCATTCTGATTATGAGTTCTTCCTCATCAGGAGAAATGTTGCCCCGCTTAATGTCAGGGCGAAGATAATTTAGCCAGCGCAATCTGCAGCTTTTCCCACAACGATTCAGACCTGCAAAAAGCCATCATGGCGATTTAGCTAAATATATCAGTTCCAAACTTAGTTGTGGTTTCATCATTATTCCAAAGTTCATAAAATCAATGCTGAATTCTAGATAGGTAGCAGTTGAAAAATTGGCAAGCAACATTATACCTGCTTTCTTAGGAAGAGACCTCCATCCACATTCCCCATGAGTCTGGACATACTGGGTAAGTCTGGTATCCTCCTCTGCAGTCCAGGCCCCTCGATTAAGCTCTTCTCGCTTTGAGCAGCAAGGAGTTCTCACCATGATGCAGGCTTACCTTCACAGTGAGAAAAAAAAAAAAAAAACCAAACAAACAAACAAGAACCTTACAGTAATGAAGAATTTAGACCAAGTATGATCAGAGCATGTATCGATCTGCACAAGTCAGAAACGAAATTGAGGATATTTATCTAGCTGGCTAGCTAGCTATCCTCACGAACTCGAGTCTGCTTCTGCGTGGGCTAGACAGGTGGCCAACAGAGATATTTATACACGAACACCGAACGCGAAATGCTCAATGCACTCAGTACGAGATCTAGTGACCAGATAATCAAAGAAAATACTTCAGAAAATCTTTGGTAGCTAGAAAATCCCTGAAATAATTGTTTTATTAACCCGATCTGCCATTAATCAACGCAAATTAGAGAGCGATAGCAAAGACCATGTGATAGAAATGGTGGAGGAAGAGGCGTTGGCACACTGTTAGCTGCCGTTCTAACAATGGGTACCTCAACTACCGTTCAGGTTAGCCCCGGCGCCAAATTTGAGAGGCGCTGGCTGTGATGTGGGTACTAAACACTTGCTTACGTCAGCAATAGGTTTTCTTCTTCACCACATCCTCAGAACAGGAATGCATGGATGGAATGGAAAGGAATGCATGGATGGAATGGAACGTGGAAAGGTAGCTACCATGTGCGTGCCGTCTAACGAACACCATGATTCACGTTGCAGTGGTCAATCTATCTAACAATCTCAGTTCACATTGGTCCACCAAACACATTTATAAAATATAATTCTCCGACCACCACCGGCCACGTTTCAACTTTCAACCTCTCTTCTTCGTCCTCCTCCCCCACCCTCTATTTCTGAACGAACAAAAAAAACGTAACGACAAAAGCACAACAAGACGTATCACGTAAATGAAAATCAATATGTGGACAACAATTCTTTTATCAAACCACTCCACCCAGCAATAATATAACTGGTCGTATGAGGTTTAATTCTATACTGACTACATTTAGTGTGGACAGGTAATTGGACGGACTGTTCAAAAAAAAAAACTCTGTACTGCATTATATTTAGTATTTACAACCCATGTGACATTTACGGACTCTGGTTAGGTAGTCATGAACGCTTCCCGAGTAAATTTTTAATTGCTACGTTGTTAAAACTGCTGACATTGTCTAAATTTAAGGTATGAATAATTTTTAATGTCAGTAATTGAACGTACTATTAAACAACTATCTACTTCATTGTTATTTTATTACTATTTATGAACTATTTGACACAACGGGCTCTGATTAGGTAGTTTGCGTTAGGGTGAAACTAGTCCCGAGTAGATTTTTTTTTTTTTTTTAAAGATGCAAGGATAGAGAGAGAACGAGGTTTTGTAAATTTTAAATATTATCAAATTTTAAAGTTAATTATTCTCCCAACGAGGCTCGTGAACTCAAGTTTCGATTTATATGATGTTGCACTGCTAAGGTCTTGAGTTGACCTCGGGAAAGGTATATTTTATGTCTGATATCTTAATAAGGTTTTATCTGGGTTTTTTTAGAAAGTCGTTTTTAGTGTGATTTTTTGGAAGTTTTTTATGAGTTTTTCTGGTCTAATTTCTCTAAAATTTAGCAGGAATTTATTGAAATCACAAGTTTGATGGGTAACCCTGCACAATAAAAGTGCCATAATCCATATATACAGTGAAAAACTAGTTTAAATAACATAAATTAAAAATTCACTTAAAATTTTAGAGCATAATTTGGGTACCGGAATGTCCAAAAAATCTCACTAAAACAATTCTTTTTTTTGGTAATATTTTGTGTTTAATATTTAAAAAAAAAGGTCTTAAATAAGTTAGGAATTTTTTTTACCTTTTAGTTATTATTGATAAAATGGCAAGTGATAGACCAATGTTTGGTCTCATGAGACGTGAACCGTCATCATCATCATCATTAATTCCTGCAATAATAAAATTTAATAAACCATTTATTAGGCAAAACTAAAAAGAACTATTTATTATAAAATAAATTTATAATTAAAATGGTTATTTATTTATCTATTTAAGGATTTCTTTAAAATTTTGTTATTTTTATTTATTTATAATTTTTTTAATAATATTAAGATTGTAATAATGATAATAATGATTAATCCTAGCCCTAAGGGTTAGTTGAACCAGTCAAATCAGTTGCCTTGCAGATCGGAAGGTCACAAGGTCAGGGTTAGGCCTAATTATTGTCAGTAGGGCTTGATTCCTTTCAGAGTCCTCAAACCAATTCTTTCGGGATCGTCAGCCCAGATAAGAGTGACAACTACCATCAACGTTTGTCTGTCAAACAAATATTTGACATTTATCACTATCTTTATCTTGCTTGTTAGCTGCAAGTTATTATCAAGCATTCGTCCCTGGTACGTTTGGTGGATTATTAAGTTTGAAGTTTCATTTTCAATTTTCAATAAAAGTCATAACTACCATTAACGTTAGCCTGTCAAACAAATATTTGACATTTATCACTCTCTTTATCTTGCTTGTTAGGTGCAAGTTATTATCAAGCATTGGTCCCTGGTACGTTTGGTGGATTATTAAGTTTGAAGTTTCATTTTAAATTTTCATATATGTTTAAAGGAGTACAAAAAGTGACAACTACCATCAACGTTTGTCTGTCAAACAAATATTTGACATTTATCACTATCTTTATCTTGCTTGTTAGCTGCAAGTTATTATCAAGCATTCGTCCCTGGTACGTTTGGTGGATTATTAAGTTTGAAGTTTCATTTTCAATTTTCAATAAAGGATTTTTTTTTTTAAATGCCAGGATAGAGAGAGAACGAGATTTTGTAAATTTTAAATATTATCAAATTTTAAAGTTAATTATTCTCCCAACGAGGCTCGTGAACTCAAGTTTCGATTTATATCATCTCGCACTGCTAAGTTCTTGAGTTGACCTCGGGAAAGGTATATTTTATGCTTAAGGTTTTTTTTTTTTCTAAAGTTATTTTTGTGTGATTTTTTAAAGTTTTTTATGAGTTTTTTAGTCTAATTTCTCTAAAATCTAGCATGAATTTATTGAAATCACAAGTTTGATGGGTAACTCTGCACAATAAAAGTGCCCTAATCCATATATACAGTAAAAAACTAGTTTAAATAACATAAATTAAAAATTCACTTAAATTTTAGAGCATAATTTGGATACCCGAATGTCCAAAAAATCTCACTAAAAACAACTCCTTTTTTTTTTGTAATATTTTGTGTTTAATATTTTAATAAAAAGGTCTTAAATAAGTTAGGAATTTCTTTTACCTTTTAGTTGTTATTGATAAAATGGTAAGTGATAGAACAATATTTGGTCTCAACAGACGTCATCATCATCATCATTAATTCCTGCAATAATAAAATTTAATAAACCACTTTTTAGGCAAAACTAAAAAAACTATTTATTATAAATAAATTTATAATCAAAATTGGTTTTTTATATATCTCTTTAAATAATTAAACGATTTCTTTAAAATTTTATTATTTTTTTTTTTTTTTATTTTTTTTAATAATATTAAGATTGTAATAACGATAATAATGATTAATCCTAGCCCAAGGGTTAGCTGAACCAGTCAAATTAGTGCCTTGCAAATTGGGAGGTCACAAAGTCAAGGGTTAGGCCTAGTTATTGTCAGTAGGGCTTGATTCCTTTGAGGGTCCTCAACCCAAATTCCTTTCAGGGTCCTCAGCCCAGATAAGATGTAGTGACCACCCAATGACCAGGGTGTCTCTGAACCACACAAATTTAAACGCAATATTATTACAACAATATATATCAAAATTTTATATTTCTACCATATAATTATACCTAACCCACTCACATAACCAAAGTCTATATATATAATTTCCATAAAATAATTTTAAAATCTTATATTATTAATAATGATTTAATTTTGTTCATTAAATGTTTTTTGTTTTTTTTAATAAAAGGTTATATATATTATTAAAACTTTGAATAATATATATATATATTGTTAAATAAATAATTATATAATATATATATAGACAATTTACTTGGTTAGTTTAGATTAAGATTTCATCATGCATATATAAATACGATTTTATGATTTATAAATTAAGAAGAGTGCTTATCTTTTATAAATAAGGAGAAGTTGTGGACATTTGTTAAATTATTTTAAGCATGAAGAAATAAGATAGAACCATTCCATTTAATTTTAAAAATGTAATAGCTTATACATTTGGTAGAGTTGACTAATAAAAAAAATCTACATTAAATATGTTTTTAAAATCTATATTAAAGTTGTGTGAATTATTTTGGTTTATGATTTAAAAGAAAGTATTTAAATTTTTAAGATCATATTATGAGTATTTAAATTGTTAATATTTTAGATTATTTAACTATATTAGTTTTAACATGTTTAGATTTATACTCATTTAATTAAAATTAATACTTTTTATTACAAAATACTTTAACATTACCCTTATTCTATTTTACTATATTAAATTATTAAAAATTTTTTTTTATTTAATTATTTTTTTGATATTAAAAATATAAAAATTTATTAGATATCTTAAATATATTAGATTTCATTTTCAAACGATTTATACAACTAGATATCAGCGTAAGGTTGTATGCTTTTTACCATTTAAATGTGTAATGGAGGTTAAATTTAAATTTAAAAGGATATGATAATAGGATTTTGTTTTAAATATGAATAGATTAAAATAAATATCAAAATATGATTTTCATCCCTATGAAGTTTGTGGATGTAGTATTTCTAAATAAACAAAGAATTATAGACCATATAATTTTAAAATTAAAAGCAATATATCACCTACCAATAGTTAAGCAATGATGACATAAAGATATCATTCATTGGTTACATCTTTGAGATTTAAAGTAAGAGATTATTTTGCAAGATAAAATGATATTAAAAATATTAGTACATAAGTTAAGGAAAAATTTTGGTGCAATAAAGAATTAGAGAGAAATAGAAAATTAAGATACTAGAAAGAAATTTCATAATTATTATGACCTTTATAGTGAAATTAGGCATTGGATAATCCCAAAATGATATAAAATGAAATAATCTTTTATCTTTGTGAGACTAAAAGAGTTGAAAATGAAAAATATTTTTTCTTGAAATGTTTGAAATATACCCAAATTAGATCTCAAATGTAAATGATTTGTTATAATATGAACATTCCTAACCTTCTAACTAATCAAAATTATAGTGATCGTGGAAACTTCTCCTCATATTGCTTGAATATATGGAAATAAAATTTCAAGAAATACAAGTAGTCCATTACCTTTATTAAAGTCCAATAAACCAATTTTGATCTTAGAAAATGATAACCACCATCATCATTGATGTTTTTTCAATGTGTTTTAGTTGAGTTTATGATGTAGATAAACTCCAAGATACTTGTTTAAATTAACTTCCACTAACTTGTTATTGTCTTATGCAAATATAAAGCAAGTGAGTGTGTGAGTGTTTTGGATTTGGTGACCACAACCTTTGTCTTACCGATGTACTAATTTTGAAGAAAGATGATTGCACTTAGAGGCACTTTCTATAGCTTAATATTAGGGAAATGGATATTTGATTCTATGCTCATCCTGGGATTTCCATGTGGCATTTGATGATGATGATGATGACTATGAATATTTATTATTAAACTATAAATAGGTGTTTTCCACATTCCAATATAAGGGAGATGTGTAATTTCTTCAATCACTGACATGGAACAAGTATACCCACACTAGTGTAAATATATTGTAACTTAAGATTTCCCATGCAATAAGAGGGGTTGGTTTTAACTATTTTTAGATTTAGAAATTGGGAAACGTTTGCACCTCAATGGATCACCTTATTTTTAGTGCATGCAAAATCTAGAATAAAAATTGATCTATAGAAATGACTATTCTAACCAAAGTAGCACCAACACAAACTTCTTCTCCCCAACCTATTTTTAACTTATCAATATAAATTACAAAAAATAAAAAATAAACACTAAAGAAAAATCAACCCTAATACCTATATTACAATTAATTTATTTCCACCAATACTCAATTATAGTAGAATATTGTTAATACAACTCTCAACTTAAAACAATATTTTTTTCTCCTATCTCTTCCATATATTATTTTTAATAAAAATATCAAAAAAATTACTGAAGCTAACTAGATTTTATCATTTTAACATTCATCTGTAACTTAAAACTAATTAAATGATCCACCATTAAATAAAATCAAGTTAGATCGGGTAACCCTTTGAAAATAATTTTTTTATCTTTTAGTGCATAAATTATTTTTAAACTTATAACTAATTAAATGATCCACCATTAAATAAAATCAAGTTAGATCGGGTAACCCTTTGAAAATAATTTTTTTATCTTTTAGTGCATAAATTATTTTTAAACTTATGATTTAAAAAAAAAAATATTCAATCAACTAAATGTTTCATGGTTTTAAAGATTTTTTCCTCAATAAATTTAAAAATGGTTAAATATTTAAAATTAAAAGATACCTTTTGAAACTACCTTACCTTCATCTACATTTTGATGTGATTCTCTCCAATGGAGCTTTTTAATCTCTATACTTTTTCCTACGTTATATTTATAAGAATTCTATCACAATTTTCTTAATATCAACTAAATGATAAAAGGAATTGACTTAATCATTTTGATTTTTCTCAAATAGATTTAAGAATAATTAAAATATTGAAGTCGAATAATGCTTGAAGTCGGGCTAGCTTTAGAATTTTTCATTTTGACATTTCTTTATAATAAATTTAAAAGTAATTAAACGTTAAAGTCGAGTAATAACTTTAAAATCAGGTTATTTTTAGTCAAAAATTTCTTATAATTTCATACAAATTAGATAAAATAAGATTAGTCGTTCTCATTTCGTAATTTGATGGAATAATTTTGTCACCACACTTGAAAAAAAAATTAAAGTTTTTTATTTAGAGCTTAAAAAAACCTCTATTTCATTGAATATTTTATAAAGGGAAGAATAAGAATAAAGTTATTTAGTTTTAAAAACTAGTTTTGAATATTTTTATTTTTTCTTAAAATTTGATATTTAATTACTAAGGTGGTGGTGGTACCAAATTGGTCCAATTTTCTTAGTTTTTAATTATCTAGCTCCTCCTCTGTTTTGGCGAGATTGGTGTTGTAACTTTCTTTTTTTCCTCCACACTCTTCCAACTTCCTTTATCTTGCATTTCCTTCAGCTCTTCTCGTTCTTGGGACATTGGTGTCTTAGCTTCGCGATCCATTGTGTTCGTCCTTTTGAAGGTAGTCAGAGAAGAAGTTTGGTCTAGGAGATTTGCTTTGCAATTAAATGAAGATTTATTTTGTGCGGTATTCGAATCCTCATCACTGTTGATGCTTGAGGGGTTGTAGAGTTCACTTTTTGTTGTTGGGCGGGGCTTTCTCCCTGCTTGTCTTGAGAGTTGTTTCTTTCTTGCCCGATTTCTTGTGATTCAGAGTTTTCTCTAGAGTATTCTTCTTTGATGACAGTGTAGTGTTCTTTTTGTGCTCCTTCCCACCATGTAGATTTTGGGTGGTTTTTTCTGGTAGATTTTTCTCGGAGCTTTTGCATTTTGGCTCGATGGCTGCTCAAACCCGCAAAGGATTCGCATCTGAAGAGGACCACTTTTTTGATATCGAGTTTCTGGTTCCACACCTAGTCTTACTTGTAGGGTTTGATTTCAGCTGGGGAATCTGGCGCTGAATCCCTTTTCACACAGATGCGTGCATAGGTGGTTCTGGCATATTCCTCTGTTTCTGGGCACCTGCAGTAAAATTCCCCAATTGCATTTCCAATGGCTTTTAGTGAGGAGAGGTTCCAGAGATGCAAGGGTAGACTTGGCAATCTCACCCAAACTGGTGCTGAGGTTATGACTGTTGTTGACGGATCAAATGATGGATTCCATGGCTTCATGAATAGGCCTGATTTTTCCCAAAACCAAGGGCCCGAATCTAGAATACATTGTTTTCTTTCAGGATTTTCGAAATCTACTATAAAGAAACCCATAACACAGGGGTAGATATTAATTTCATCAGAAATGACAGGCTTCCATACCTCCGAAATCCAATTGTGGAGAGCTGTTAGCCGCGGCCAAAAACCATTGAACTGACAAATTAGGGCACTTTCGGAAAACTTCAAAGCCTCATCGAGTGAGGCCTGGACCACCTAGACAGTGGGAGCTGGGGCTTCACTGACGATATGGGCAGGAGCTTTCCCTCTAGAAGCGGACGAAAATGAGCCAGCAACTATTTTCGCGAAACTGGGAGCCATATTTTCCTTGCCCGTAGAACTCAGCCACAGAGAAAAAAGCAGAAGATAAGATTAGATCTAGATCTGGTTGCAGAAGATTAGATCTAGAACCTAGCCGCAAAGAAAATTAGATCTAGATCTAGATCTAGCCACACAAGATTAGATCTAAAACCCAGCCGCTGAATCTCAGTAAGCTTTATTACTTGTCATCATCTCTGTAAATCAGGTAGGGGATTTAAACCTTGGATCTCTAAGTTTTCACTGATTTCAGATTAATTTGATCACCATTTGAGCTACGTCTAGGACATTTATTTTAATATTTTTAAGCAAATAAATTCTCTTTATTTTAATATTTTTAAGAAAAAAAAAGTTCTCTTTTAATATTTTTAAAATTAATAATTTTCTTAAAAATTTAGTAAACATTTATATGAGAAAATGATCCTTTATTTTAAAATTAAAGAGATAGATTCCATTCGAGTATTGACCATCTTGTCACTTTTAGGGTCATTGATGAGGAATGTTGGAATAGTAAAGCTCATCTATTTTGTTTCTTTGTGGACTTTAAAAAAGCTTTTGACACTCTTCCTTGGGATAAGCTTTGGAAAATTTTGTGATTGGCCTCTATGAGACGGTTGTTGCCAAGATTAAGACCAACAAAGGGTGGTCTAAAGATATTAAATGCAAGATCAGGGTTAAGCAAGGGTGTCCCCTTTCCCCTACACTTTTTGGTATTTACATCAATAAGCTAGAGGAGTGTTTGGAAATCATGGGGTGCAAGGGGACCGAGCTTGCTGGTATTATCATTATTATTCTCCTCTACGCCGGTGATATCATTCTTCTTGCTAGGAGCCATAAGGACCTGGACAAGCAACTTAAGACTCTACATCACTATTGCTCCAAGATGGGTATGACATTTAATACTAACAATACTAAAATCATGACAATTAAATCCAAAAAAATTACCCATGGAAATTTTGTCTATGATAACAGTTGCTTGGATTGGGTCTCTTTTTATAAATATTTGGGTATTGACATTCCTTATCAACTCTATTGAAATTACAACATTGAGAAAATGATTATTGGAGGCTGGAAAAATTATTATGAGCTTGAAAGCCATTGCAAGATTATTGATCTTTGTATTTGGAGTAAAAAAAGGTTCCTCTTTGAGACCCTCGTCACCCTTGTTGTCTATACGGTTGTGAAGGTTGGGATTGCAGTATATCCAGAGAGTCATTGAGAAATATTGAGATGATTCACAAGAAATTCATAACCTATAATCTCAAGATCAAGGGAAATACCCCATATCCTATCCTCCTGATTAAAGTTGGCCTCTCCCCTATTGAAAGTAGGGTCATGTTTAACTATCTAATGTATAAGAAGAATCTTTACAACATGTAGTCCGAGAGGCTTCCTAACATTACTTCTAAGTTTAGTCAAAACCCCCACCTTCGCCTCAAGCGTGGCTGACATAAGGATGCCTAGTCTTGGCTCAACTATTGTGGGATAAATGAGGAGATCATCTTGGGAAGCAAGGATAGTGTGAAAAACACTATCACCTCCAAATTTAAGGATAAGCTATGGGATGATAAGGAGATGGAGGGTAAAAGGGAGCTAAGATATTATAAGGAAGTGATCAACACCCCCTTGAGAACCAAAATTATCTCACTGTTTTAACAAGCTCAAAGAAAAAGACGAACATCGCTAAGATTATAACTAATTCTCATGAGCTTTGAAGTGAAACCGTGTGGTGGTTTACTTCAAATATTCCTTGGGATGATAGAATTTGCCAGCTTTGCGATACTAAGAGGGTGAAAGATGAAAAGCATTTTCTTATAGATTTTCCAACCCTTATTCACATCTGCTCTCATTTCCCTGACATTTATCACATTTCCAATCTTCTTCACTTGTTAAGTCAACCCAACTATAGTGATCTTGGTGTGCTTTTTTCCCTTCTTTTTGAGCACAGAAATAAGGTTCTAAAAAATTACAATTAGATTTTTTTTCTTCCTAAGGTTTGATAGACCATATTAGTCTTAGTGGATGTTAATCATCATCATCATCATCATATATATTTATATTTATTGATAACAATATACATAGTGTTAATTAGACTTAATAAGAGCTATTGGAATGTGATGTTTACTTTTGTAATATAT